>JAKWBO010001213.1:0-17181 GCA_034336685.1 Luscinia luscinia
CCATTTAAAGTCTCATTTCCTTTGGAAGTTTGCCCAGTTATTTTTCCAGTTTTTTCCTCAGAAATTCCAGGTCACTCCTGGGTTTTGGGCCAGGTATTAGGAGTTTTTCTGGCCATTCTTTGTGCAATTTCTGGGGATTTTTGTCTTTCTTAGTGGGTGTTTTTAGGCAATTTCCTGGGTTGCTAAGGTTCAATTTATGCTGGATTTTTCCTGATGTTTTCCCCAATAATGCTTGGAATTTTGACCGGTTTGGGCTGTTTCAGTGTCGATTTTAGGACTATTTCTGGCCATTTTCATATGGATTTTGAGGGGATTTTTTGTTTCTTAGTGCCAATTTGGTAGGCTGATTTTCCCTGGATTTTTCCTCATGCTATCCCATCGATCCTTGGTATTTTGGCAGATTGTAGATGGTTTTTGTACAGATTCCTGGAGATTTTGGGCCATTTTTTGCACTATTTTGGGGGTTTTGGGCCATTTAAAGTCTCATTTCCTTTGGAAGTTTGCCCAGTTATTTTTCCACTTTTTCCTTTAGAAAGTCCAGGTCACTCCCTGGGTTTTGGGGCAGATATTCGGAGTTTTTCTGGCCATTTTTGGTGCAATTTCTGGAGGATTTCTGTGTTTCTTAGTAGGAATTTTTAGGCATTTTCCTGGGTTGCTAAGGTTCAATTTATGCTGGATTTTTTCCTGATGTTTTCCCCAATAATGCTTGGAATTTTGACCGGTTTGGGCTGTTTCAGTGTCGATTTTAGGACTATTTCTGGCCATTTTCATATGGATTTTGAGGGATTTTTTGTTTCTTAGTGCCAATTTGTTAGGCTGATTTTCCCTGGATTTTTCTTGATGCTATCCCATCAATCCTTGATATTTTGGCAGATTGTAGATGGTTTTTGTACAGATTCCTGGAGATTTTGGGCCATTTTTTTGGGGGATTTTGGGCCATTTAAAGTCTCATTTCCTTTGGAAGTTTGCCCAGATATTTTTCCAGTTCTTTCCTCAGAAATTCCAGGTCACTCCCTGGGTTTTGGGCTATGTATTAGGAGTTTTTCTGGCCATTCTTTGTGCAATTTCTGGGGATTTTTGTCTTTCTTAGTGGGTATTTTTAGGCGATTTCCTGGGTTGCTAAGGTTCACTTTTCCTGGATTTTTCCTGATGTTTTCCCCAATAATGCTTGGAATTTTGACCGGTTTGGACTGTTTCAGTGTCGATTTTAGGACTATTTCTGGCCATTTTCATATGGATTTTGAGGGATTTTTTGTTTCTTAGTGCCAATTTGGTAGGCTGATTTTCCTGGATTTTTTCCTGATGTTTTCCCCAATAATGCTTGGAATTTTGACCTGTTTGGACTGTTTCAGTGTCGATTTTAGGACTATTTCTGGCCATTTTCATATGGATTTTGAGGGGATTTTTGTTTCTTAGTGCCAATTTGGTAGGCTGATTTTCCCTGGATTTTTCCTCATGCTATCCCATCCATCCTTGGTATTTTGGCAGATTGTAGATGGTTTTTGTACAGATTCCTGGAGATTTTGGGCCATTTTTTGCATTTTTGGGGATTTTGGACCATTTAAAGTCTCATTTCCTTTGGAAGTTTGCCCAGTTATTTTTCCAGTTTTTTCCTCAGAAATTCCAGGTCACTCCCTGGGTTTTGGGCCAGGTATTAGGAGTTTTTCTGGCCATTCTTTGTGCAATTTCTGGGGATTTTTGTCTTTCTTAGTGGGTGTTTTTAGGCAATTTCCTGGGTTGCTAAGGTTCAATTTATGCTGGATTTTTTCCTGATGTTTTCCCCAATAATGCTTGGAATTTTGACCGGTTTGGGCTGTTTCAGTGTCGATTTTAGGACTATTTCTGGCCATTTTCATATGGATTTTGAGGGGATTTTTGTTTCTTAGTGCCAATTTGGTAGGCTGATTTTCCCTGGATTTTTCCTCATGCTATCCCATCGATCCTTGATATTTTGGCAGATTGTAGATGGTTTTTGTACAGATTCCTGGAGATTTTGGGCCATTTTTTGCATTTTTGGGGATTTTGGGCCATTTAAAGTCTCATTTCCTTTGGAAGTTTGCCCAGTTATTTTTCCAGTTTTTTCCTCAGAAATTCCAGGTCACTCCCTGGGTTTTGGGCCAGATATTAGGAGTTTTTCTGGCCATTCTTTGTGCAATTTCTGGGGATTTTTGTCTTTCTTAGTGGGTATTTTTAGGCAATTTCCTGGGCTGCTAAGGTTCAATTTATGCTGGATTTTTTCCTGATGTTTTCCCCAATAATGCTTGGAATTTTGACCGGTTTGGACTGTTTCAGTGTCGATTTTAGGACTATTTCTGGCCATTTTCATATGGATTTTGAGGGATTTTTTGTTTCTTAGTGCCAATTTGGTAGGCTGATTTTCCCTGGATTTTTCCTCATGCTATCCCATCGATCCTTGGTATTTTGGCAGATTGTAGATGGTTTTTGTACAGATTCCTGGAGATTTTGGGCCATTTTTTGCATTTTGGGGATTTTGGGCCATTTAAAGTCTCATTTCCTTTGGAAGTTTGCCCAGATATTTTTCCAGTTCTTTCCTCAGAAATTCCAGGTCACTCCCTGGGTTTTGGGCCATGTATTAGAGTTTTTCTGGCCATTCTTTGTGCAATTTCTGGGGATTTTTGTCTTTCTTAGTGGGTATTTTTAGGCGATTTCCTGGGCTGCTAAGGTTCGCTTTTCCTGGATTTTTCCTGATGTTTTCCCCAATAATGCTTGGAATTTTGACCTGTTTGGACTGTTTCAGTGTCGATTTTAGGACTATTTCTGGCCATTTTCATATGGATTTTGAGGGGATTTTTTGTTTCTTAGTGCCAATTTGTTAGGCTGATTTTCCCTGGATTTTTCCTCATGCTATCCCATCCATCCTTGATATTTTGGCAGATTGTAGATGGTTTTTGTACAGATTCCTGGAGATTTTGGGCCATTTTTTGCATCATTTTGGGGATTTTGGGCCATTTAAAGTCTCATTTCCTTTGGAAGTTTGCCCAGTTATTTTTCCACTTTTTTCCTTAGAAAGTCCAGGTCACTCCCTGGGTTTTGGGGCAGATATTCGGAGTTTTTCTGGCCATTTTTGGTGCAATTTCTGGAGGATTTCTGTGTTTCTTAGTAGGAATTTTTAGGCATTTTCCTGGGCTGCTAAGGTTCAATTTATGCTGGATTTTTTCCTGATGTTTTCCCCAATAATGCTTGGAATTTTGACCGGTTTGGGCTGTTTCAGTGTCGATTTTAGGACTATTTCTGGCCATTTTCATATGGATTTTGAGGGGATTTTTGTTTCTTAGTGCCAATTTGGTAGGCTGATTTTCCCTGGATTTTTCCTCATGCTATCCCATCAATCCTTGATATTTTGGCAGATTGTAGATGGTTTTTGTACAGATTCCTGGAGATTTTGGGCCATTTTTGCATTTTTGGGGATTTTGGGCCATTTAAAGTCTCATTTCCTTTGGAAGTTTGCCCAGTTATTTTTCCAGTTTTTTCCTCAGAAATTCCAGGTCACTCCCTGGGTTTTGGGCCAGGTATTAGGAGTTTTTCTGGCCATTCTTTGTGCAATTTCTGGGGATTTTTGTCTTTCTTAGTGGGTATTTTTAGGCAATTTCCTGGGTTGCTAAGGTTCAATTTATGCTGGATTTTTCCTGATGTTTTCCCCAATAATGCTTGGAATTTTGACCGGTTTGGACTGTTTCAGTGTCGATTTTAGGACTATTTCTGGCCATTTTCATATGGATTTTGAGGGATTTTTGTTTCTTAGTGCCAATTTGTTAGGCTGATTTTCCTGGATTTTTTCCTGATGTTTTCCCCAATAATGCTTGGAATTTTGACCTGTTTGGACTGTTTCAGTGTCGATTTTAGGACTATTTCTGGCCATTTTCATATGGATTTTGAGGGGATTTTTTGTTTCTTAGTGCCAATTTGGTAGGCTGATTTTCCCTGGATTTTTCCTCATGCTATCCCATCGATCCTTGGTATTTTGGCAGATTGTAGATGGTTTTTGTACAGATTCCTGGAGATTTTGGGCCATTTTTGCATTTTTGGGGATTTTGGGCCATTTAAAGTCTCATTTCCTTGGAAGTTTGCCCAGTTATTTTTCCAGTTTTTTCCTCAGAAATTCCAGGTCACTCCCTGGGTTTTGGGCCAGATATTAGGAGTTTTTCTGGCCATTCTTTGTGCAATTTCTGGAGGATTTCTGTCTTTCTTAGTGGGTATTTTTAGGCATTTCCTGGGCTGCTAAGGTTCAATTTATGCTGGATTTTTTCCTGATGTTTTCCCCAATAATGCTTGGAATTTTGACCGGTTTGGGCTGTTTCAGTGTCGATTTTAGGACTATTTCTGGCCATTTTCATATGGATTTTGAGGGATTTTTTGTTTCTTAGTGCCAATTTGGTAGGCTGATTTTCCCTGGATTTTTCCTCATGCTATCCCATCGATCCTTGGTATTTTGGCAGATTGTAGATGGTTTTTGTACAGATTCCTGGAGATTTTGGGCCATTTTTGCATTTTGGGGGATTTTGGGCCATTTAAAGTCTCATTTCCTTTGGAAGTTTGCCCAGATATTTTTCCAGTTTTTTCCTCAGAAATTCCAGGTCACTCCCTGGGTTTTGGGCTATGTATTAGGAGTTTTTCTGGCCATTCTTTGTGCAATTTCTGGGGGATTTTTGTCTTTCTTAGTGGGTGTTTTTAGGCGATTTCCTGGGTTGCTAAGGTTCGCTTTATCCTGGATTTTTCCTGATGTTTTCCCCAATAATGCTTGGAATTTTGACCTGTTTGGACTGTTTCAGTGTCGATTTTAGGACTATTTCTGGCCATTTTCATATGGATTTTGAGGGGATTTTTTGTTTCTTAGTGCCAATTTGGTAGGCTGATTTTCCCTGGGTTTTTCCTCATGCTATCCCATCCATCCTTGATATTTTGGCAGATTGTAGATGGTTTTTGTACAGATTCCTGGAGATTTTGGTCCATTTTTTGCATTTTTTGGGGGGGATTTTGGGCCATTTAAAGTCTCATTTCCTTTGGAAGTTTGCCCAGTTATTTTTCCAGTTTTTTCCTCAGAAATTCCTGGTCACTCCCTGGGTTTTGGGCCAGGTATTATGGAATTTTTCTGGCCATTCTTTGTGCAATTTCTGGGGGATTTTTGTCTTTCTTAGTGGGTGTTTTTAGGCAATTTCCTGGGTTGCTAAGGTTCAATTTATGCTGGATTTTTTCCTGATGTTTTCCCCAATAATGCTTGGAATTTTGACCGGTTTGGGCTGTTTCAGTGTCGATTTTAGGACTATTTCTGGCCATTTTCATATGGATTTTGAGGGGATTTTTTGTTTCTTAGTGCCAATTTGGTAGGCTGATTTTCCCTGGATTTTTCCTCATGCTATCCCATCGATCCTTGGTATTTTGGCAGATTGTAGATGGTTTTTGTACAGATTCCTGGAGATTTTGGGCCATTTTTTGCACCATTTTGGGGTTCTGGGCCATTTTAAGTCTCATTTCCTTTGGAAGTTTGCCCAGTTATTTTTCCACTTTTTTCCCTTAGAAAGTCCAGGTCACTCCCTGGGTTTTGGGGCAGATATTCGGAGTTTTTCTGGCCATTTTTGGTGCAATTTCTGGAGGATTTCTGTGTTTTTTAGTAGGAATTTTTAGGCATTTTCCTGGGTTGCTAAGGTTCAATTTATGCTGGATTTTTTCCTGATGTTTTCCCCAATAATGCTTGGAATTTTGACCGGTTTGGGCTGTTTCAGTGTCGATTTTAGGACTATTTCTGGCCATTTTCATATGGATTTTGAGGGGATTTTTTGTTTCTTAGTGCCAATTTGTTAGGCTAATTTTCCCTGGATTTTTCTGGATGCTATCCCATCAATCCTTGATATTTTGGCAGATTGTAGATGGTTTTTGTACAGATTCCTGGAGATTTTGGGCCATTTTTTGGGGGGATTTTGGGCCATTTATAGTCTCATTTCCTTTGGAAGTTTGCCCAGATATTTTTCCAGTTCTTTCCTCAGAAATTCCAGGTCACTCCCTGGGTTTTGGGCTATGTATTAGGAGTTTTTCTGGCCATTCTTTGTGCAATTTCTGGGGCATTTTTGTCTTTCTTAGTGGGTATTTTTAGGCGATTTCCTGGGTTGCTAAGGTTCGCTTTTCCTGGATTTTTCCGGATGTTTTCCCCAATAATGCTTGGAATTTTGACCTGTTTGGACTGTTTCAGTGTCGATTTGAGGACTATTTCTGACCATTTTCATATGGATTTTGAGGGGATTTTTTGTTTCTTAGTGCCAATTTGTTAGGCTGATTTTCCCTGGATTTTTTCCTGATGTTTTCCCCAATAATGCTTGGAATTTTGACCTGTTTGGACTGTTTCAGTGTCGATGTTAGGACTATTTCTGGCCATTTTCATATGGATTTTGAGGGGATTTTTTGTTTCTAGGTGCCAATTTGGTAGGCTGATTTTCCCTGGATTTTTCCTCATGCTATCCCATCCATCCTTCGTAATTTGGCAGATTGTAGATGGTTTTTGTACAGATTCCTGAAGATTTTGGGCCATTTTTGGGGGGGATTTTGGGCCATTTAAAGTCTCATTTCCTTTGGAAGTTTGCCCAGATATTTTTCCAGTTTTTTCCTCTGAAATTCCAGGTCACTCCCTGGGTTTTGGGCCAGTTATTAGGAGTTTTTCTGGCCATTCTTTGTGCAATTTCTGGGGGATTTTTGTCTTTCTTAGTGGGTGGTTTTAGGCAATTTCCTGGGTTGCTAAGGTTCAATTTATGCTGGATTTTTTCCTGATGTTTTCCCCAATAATGCTTGGAATTTTGACCGGTTTGGGCTGTTTCAGTGTCGATTTTAGGACTATTTCTGGCCATTTTCATATGGATTTTGAGGGGATTTTTTGTTTCTAGGTGCCAATTTGGTAGGCTGATTTTCCCTGGATTTTTCCTCATGCTATCCCATCGATCCTTGGTATTTTGGCAGATTGTAGATGGTTTTTGTACAGATTCCTGGAGATTTTGGGCCATTTTTGCATTTTTGGGGGATTTTGGGCCATTTAAAGTCTCATTTCCTTTGGAAGTTTGCCCAGTTATTTTTCCAGTTTTTTCCTCAGAAATTCCAGGTCACTCCCTGGGTTTTGGGCCAGGTATTAGGAGTTTTTCTGGCCATTCTTTGTGCAATTTCTGGGGGATTTTTGTCTTTCTTAGTGGGTGTTTTTAGGCAATTTCCTGGGTTGCTAAGGTTCAATTTATGCTGGATTTTTTCCTGATGTTTTCCCCAATAATGCTTGGAATTTTGACCGGTTTGGGCTGTTTCAGTGTCGATTTTAGGACTATTTCTGGCCATTTTCATATGGATTTTGAGGGGATTTTTTGTTTCTTAGTGCCAATTTGGTAGGCTGATTTTCCCTGGATTTTTCCTCATGCTATCCCATCGATCCTTGATATTTTGGCAGATTGTAGATGGTTTTTGTACAGATTCCTGGAGATTTTGGGCCATTTTTTGCATTTTTGGGGGATTTTGGGCCATTTAAAGTCTCATTTCCTTTGGAAGTTTGCCCAGTTATTTTTCCAGTTTTTTCCTCAGAAATTCCAGGTCACTCCCTGGGTTTTGGGCCAGGTATTAGGAGTTTTTCTGGCCATTCTTTGTGCAATTTCTGGGGGATTTTTGTCTTTCTTAGTGGGTATTTTTAGGCAATTTCCTGGGTTGCTAAGGTTCAATTTATGCTGGATTTTTCCTGATGTTTTCCCCAATAATGCTTGGAATTTTGACCGGTTTGGGCTGTTTCAGTGTCGATTTTAGGACTATTTCTGGCCATTTTCATATGGATTTTGAGGGGATTTTTTGTTTCTTAGTGCCAATTTGGTAGGCTGATTTTCCCTGGATTTTTCCTGATGTTTTCCCATCAATCCTTGCTGTTTTGGCAGATTGTAGATGGTTTTTGTACAGATTCCTGGAGATTTTGGGCCATTTTTTGCACCATTTTGGGGTTCTGGGCCATTTTAAGTCTCATTTCCTTTGGAAGTTTGCCCAGTTATTTTTCCACTTTTTTCCCTTAGAAAGTCCAGGTCACTCCCTGGGTTTTGGGGCAGATATTCGGAGTTTTTCTGGCCATTTTTGGTGCAATTTCTGGAGGATTTCTGTGTTTTTTAGTAGGAATTTTTAGGCATTTTCCTGGGTTGCTAAGGTTCAATTTATGCTGGATTTTTTCCTGATGTTTTCCCCAATAATGCTTGGAATTTTGACCGGTTTGGGCTGTTTCAGTGTCGATTTTAGGACTATTTCTGGCCATTTTCATATGGATTTTGAGGGGATTTTTTGTTTCTTAGTGCCAATTTGGTAGGCTGATTTTCCCTGGATTTTTCTGGATGCTATCCCATCAATCCTTGGTATTTTGGCAGATTGTAGATGGTTTTTGTACAGATTCCTGGAGATTTTGGGCCATTTTTTGGGGGGATTTTGGGCCATTTAAAGTCTCATTTCCTTTGGAAGTTTGCCCAGATATTTTTCCAGTTCTTTCCTCAGAAATTCCAGGTCACTCCCTGGGTTTTGGGCTATGTATTAGGAGTTTTTCTGGCCATTCTTTGTGCAATTTCTGGGGATTTTTGTCTTTCTTAGTGGGTATTTTTAGGCGATTTCCTGGGCTGCTAAGGTTCGCTTTTCCTGGATTTTTCCGGATGTTTTCCCCAATAATGCTTGGAATTTTGACCTGTTTGGACTGTTTCAGTGTCGATTTTAGGACTATTTCTGGCCATTTTCATATGGATTTTGAGGGGATTTTTGTTTCTTAGTGCCAATTTGTTAGGCTGATTTTCCCTGGATTTTTTCCTGATGTTTTCCCCAATAATGCTTGGAATTTTGACCTGTTTGGACTGTTTCAGTGTCGATGTTAGGACTATTTCTGGCCATTTTCATATGGATTTTGAGGGGATTTTTTGTTTCTTAGGTGCCAATTTGGTAGGCTGATTTTCCCTGGATTTTTCCTCATGCTATCCCATCCATCCTTCGTAATTTGGCAGATTGTAGATGGTTTTTGTACAGATTCCTGGAGATTTTGGGCCATTTTTTGCATTTTTGGGGATTTTGGGCCATTTAAAGTCTCATTTCCTTTGGAAGTTTGCCCAGTTATTTTTCCAGTTTTTTCCTCAGAAATTCCAGGTCACTCCCTGGGTTTTGGGCCAGTTATTAGGAGTTTTTCTGGCCATTCTTTGTGCAATTTCTGGGGGATTTTTGTCTTTCTTAGTGGGTGTTTTTAGGCAATTTCCTGGGTTGCTAAGGTTCAATTTATGCTGGATTTTTTCCTGATGTTTTCCCCAATAATGCTTGGAATTTTGACCGGTTTGGGCTGTTTCAGTGTCGATTTTAGGACTATTTCTGGCCATTTTCATATGGATTTTGAGGGGATTTTTTGTTTCTTAGTGCCAATTTGGTAGGCTGATTTTCCCTGGATTTTTCCTCATGCTATCCCATCAATCCTTGATATTTTGGCAGATTGTAGATGGTTTTTGTACAGATTCCTGGAGATTTTGGGCCATTTTTGCATTTTTGGGGGATTTTGGGCCATTTAAAGTCTCATTTCCTTTGGAAGTTTGCCCAGATATTTTTCCAGTTTTTTCCTCAGAAATTCCAGGTCACTCCCTGGGTTTTGGGCCATGTATTAGGAGTTTTTCTGGCCATTCTTTGTGCAATTTCTGGGGATTTTTGTCTTTCTTAGTGGGTATTTTTAGGCAATTTCCTGGGTTGCTAAGGTTCAATTTATGCTGGATTTTTCCTGATGTTTTCCCCAATAATGCTTGGAATTTTGACCTGTTTGGACTGTTTCAGTGTCGATTTTAGGACTATTTCTGGCCATTTTCATATGGATTTTGAGGGGATTTTTTGTTTCTTAGTGCCAATTTGGTAGGCTGATTTTCCCTGGATTTTTCCTCATGCTATCCCATCCATCCTTGATATTTTGGCAGATTGTAGATGGTTTTTGTACAGATTCCTGGAGATTTTGGGCCATTTTTTGCATTTTTTGGGGGGGATTTTGGGCCATTTAAAGTCTCATTTCCTTTGGAAGTTTGCCCAGTTATTTTTCCAGTTTTTTCCTCAGAAATTCCTGGTCACTCCCTGGGTTTTGGGCCAGGTATTTGGAATTTTTCTGGCCATTCTTTGTGCAATTTCTGGGGGATTTTTGTCTTTCTTAGTGGGTGTTTTTAGGCAATTTCCTGGGTTGCTAAGGTTCAATTTATGCTGGATTTTTTCCTGATGTTTTCCCCAATAATGCTTGGAATTTTGACCGGTTTGGGCTGTTTCAGTGTCGATTTTAGGACTATTTCTGGCCATTTTCATATGGATTTTGAGGGGATTTTTTGTTTCTTAGTGCCAATTTGTTAGGCTGATTTTCCCTGGATTTTTCCTGATGCTATCCCATCAATCCTTGGTATTTTGGCAGATTGTAGATGGTTTTTGTACAGATTCCTGGAGATTTTGGGCCATTTTTTGCACTATTTTGGGGTTCTGGGCCATTTAAAGTCTCATTTCCTTTGGAAGTTTGCCCAGATATTTTTCCACTTTTTTCCTTAGAAAGTCCAGGTCACTCCCTGGGTTTTGGGGCAGATATTCGGAGTTTTTCTGGCCATTTTTGGTGCAATTTCTGGAGGATTTCTGTGTTTTTTAGTAGGAATTTTTAGGCATTTTCCTGGGTTGCTAAGGTTCAATTTATGCTGGATTTTTTCCTGATGTTTTCCCCAATAATGCTTGGAATTTTGACCGGTTTGGGCTGTTTCAGTGTCGATTTTAGGACTATTTCTGGCCATTTTCATATGGATTTTGAGGGGATTTTTTGTTTCTTAGTGCCAATTTGGTAGGCTAATTTTCCCTGGATTTTTCTGGATGCTATCCCATCAATCCTTGATATTTTGGCAGATTGTAGATGGTTTTTGTACAGATTCCTGGAGATTTTGGGCCATTTTTTGGGGGGATTTTGGGCCATTTAAAGTCTCATTTCCTTTGGAAGTTTGCCCAGATATTTTTCCAGTTCTTTCCTCAGAAATTCCAGGTCACTCCCTGGGTTTTGGGCTATGTATTAGGAGTTTTTCTGGCCATTCTTTGTGCAATTTCTGGGGGATTTTTGTCTTTCTTAGTGGGTATTTTTAGGCGATTTCCTGGGTTGCTAAGGTTCGCTTTTCCTGGATTTTTCCGGATGTTTTCCCCAATAATGCTTGGAATTTTGACCGGTTTGGACTGTTTCAGTGTCGATTTTAGGACTATTTCTGGCCATTTTCATATGGATTTTGAGGGGATTTTTTGTTTCTTAGTGCCAGTTTGTTAGGCTGATTTTCCCTGGATTTTTTCCTGATGTTTTCCCCAATAATGCTTGGAATTTTGACCTGTTTGGACTGTTTCAGTGTCGATGTTAGGACTATTTCTGGCCATTTTCATATGGATTTTGAGGGGATTTTTTGTTTCTTAGTGCCAATTTGTTAGGCTGATTTTCCCTGGATTTTTCCTCATGCTATCCCATCCATCCTTCGTAATTTGGCAGATTGTAGATGGTTTTTGTACAGATTCCTGGAGATTTTGGGCCATTTTTTGCATTTTTTGGGGGGATTTTGGGCCATTTAAAGTCTCATTTCCTTTGGAAGTTTGCCCAGTTATTTTTCCAGTTTTTTCCTCAGAAATTCCAGGTCACTCCCTGGGTTTTGGGCTAGTGTATTAGGAGTTTTTCTGGCCATTCTTTGTGCAATTTCTGGGGATTTTTGTCTTTCTTAGTGGGTATTTTTAGGCAATTTCCTGGGTTGCTAAGGTTCAATTTATGCTGGATTTTTTCCTGATGTTTTCCCCAATAATGCTTGGAATTTTGACCGGTTTGGACTGTTTCAGTGTCGATTTTAGGACTATTTCTGGCCATTTTCATATGGATTTTGAGGGGATTTTTGTTTCTTAGTGCCAATTTGGTAGGCTGATTTTCCCTGGATTTTTCCTCATGCTATCCCATCGATCCTTGGTATTTTGGCAGATTGTAGATGGTTTTTGTACAGATTCCTGGAGATTTTGGGCCATTTTTTGCATTTTTGGGGATTTTGGGCCATTTAAAGTCTCATTTCCTTTGGAAGTTTGCCCAGTTATTTTTCCAGTTTTTTCCTCAGAAATTCCAGGTCACTCCCTGGGTTTTGGGCCAGTGTATTAGGAGTTTTTCTGGCCATTCTTTGTGCAATTTCTGGGGATTTTTGTCTTTCTTAGTGGGTATTTTTAGGCAATTTCCTGGGTTGCTAAGGTTCAATTTATGCTGGATTTTTTCCTGATGTTTTCCCCAATAATGCTTGGAATTTTGACCGGTTTGGACTGTTTCAGTGTCGATTTTAGGACTATTTCTGGCCATTTTCATATGGATTTTGAGGGGATTTTTGTTTCTTAGTGCCAATTTGGTAGGCTGATTTTCCCTGGATTTTTTCCTGATGTTTTCCCCAATAATGCTTGGAATTTTGACCTGTTTGGACTGTTTCAGTGTCGATTTTAGGACTATTTCTGGCCATTTTCATATGGATTTTGAGGGGATTTTTGTTTCTAGGTGCCAATTTGGTAGGCTGATTTTCCCTGGATTTTTCCTCATGCTATCCCATCCATCCTTCGTAATTTGGCAGATTGTAGATGGTTTTTGTACAGATTCCTGGAGATTTTGGGCCATTTTTGCATTTTTGGGGGATTTTGGGCCATTTAAAGTCTCATTTCCTTTGGAAGTTTGCCCAGTTATTTTTCCAGTTTTTTCCTCAGAAATTCCAGGTCACTCCCTGGGTTTTGGGCCAGTTATTAGGGAGTTTTTCTGGCCATTCTTTGTGCAATTTCTGGGGGATTTTTGTCTTTCTTAGTGGGTGGTTTTAGGCAATTTCCTGGGTTGCTAAGGTTCAATTTATGCTGGATTTTTTCCTGATGTTTTCCCCAATAATGCTTGGAATTTTGACCGGTTTGGACTGTTTCAGTGTCGATTTTAGGACTATTTCTGGCCATTTTCATATGGATTTTGAGGGGATTTTTTGTTTCTTAGTGCCAATTTGGTAGGCTGATTTTCCCTGGATTTTTCCTCATGCTATCCCATCCATCCTTCGTAATTTGGCAGATTGTAGATGGTTTTTGTACAGATTCCTGGAGATTTTGGGCCATTTTTTGCATTTTTGGGGGGTTTTGGGCCATTTAAAGTCTCATTTCCTTTGGAAGTTTGCCCAGTTATTTTTCCACTTTTTTCCCTTAGAAAGTCCAGGTCACTCCCTGGGTTTTGGGGCAGATATTCGGAGTTTTTCTGGCCATTTTTGGTGCAATTTCTGGAGGATTTCTGTGTTTTTTAGTAGGAATTTTTAGGCATTTTCCTGGGTTGCTAAGGTTCAATTTATGCTGGATTTTTTCCTGATGTTTTCCCCAATAATGCTTGGAATTTTGAGCGGTTTGGGCTGTTTCAGTGTCGATTTTAGGATTATTTCTGGCCATTTTCATATGGATTTTGAGGGGATTTTTTGTTTCTTAGTGCCAATTTGGTAGGCTGATTTTCCCTGGATTTTTTCCTGATGTTTTCCCCAATAATGCTTGGAATTTTGACCTGTTTGGACTGTTTCAGTGTCGATTTTAGGACTATTTCTGGCCATTTTCATATGGATTTTGAGGGGATTTTTTGTTTCTTAGTGCCAGTTTGTTAGGCTGATTTTCCCTGGATTTTTCCTGATGTTTTCCCATCCATCCTTCGTAATTTGGCAGATTGTAGATGGTTTTTGTACAGATTCCTGGAGATTTTGGGCCATTTTTTGCATTTTTTTGGGGGGGGGGTTTGACCATTTTAAGTCTCATTTCCTTTGGAAGTTTGCCCAGTTATGTTTCCAGTTTTTTCCTCAGAAATTCCAGGTCACTCCCTGGGTTTTGGGCCAGTTATTAGGAGTTTTTCTGTCCATTCTTTGTGCAATTTCTGGGGGATTTTTGTCCTTCTTAGTGGGTGTTTTTAGGCAATTTCCTGGGTTGCTAAGGTTCAATTTATGCTGGATTTTTTCCTGATGTTTTCCCCAATAATGCTTGGAATTTTGACCAGTTTGGGCTGTTTCAGTGTCGATTTTAGGACTATTTCTGGCCATTTTCATATGGATTTTGAGGGGATTTTTTGTTTCTTAGTGCCAATTTGGTAGGCTGATTTTCCCTGGATTTTTTCCTGATGTTTTCCCCAATAATGCTTGGAATTTTGACCTGTTTGGACTGTTTCAGTGTCGATTTTAGGACTATTTCTGGCCATTTTCATATGGATTTTGAGGGGATTTTTTGTTTCTAGGTGCCAATTTGTTAGGCTGATTATCCCTGGATTTTTCCTCATGCTATCCCATCGATCCTTGGTATTTTGGCACATTGCAGATGGTTTTTGTACAGATTCCTGGAGATTTTGGGCCATTTTTTGGGGGGGTTTTGGGCCATTTAAAGTCTCATTTCCTTTGGAAGTTTGCCCAGATATTTTTCCAGTTCTTTCCTCAGAAATTCCAGGTCACTCCCTGGGTTTTGGGCTATGTATTAGGAGTTTTTCTGGCCATTCTTTGTGCAATTTCTGGGGGATTTTTGTCTTTCTTAGTGGGTATTTTTAGGCGATTTCCTGGGTTGCTAAGGTTCGCTTTTCCTGGATTTTTCCTGATGTTTTCCCCAATAATGCTTGGAATTTTGACCTGTTTGGACTGTTTCAGTGTCGATTTTAGGACTATTTCTGGCCATTTTCATATGGATTTTGAGGGGATTTTTTGTTTCTAGGTGCCAATTTGGTAGGCTGATTTTCCCTGGATTTTTCCTCATGCTATCCCATCCATCCTTCGTAATTTGGCAGATTGTAGATGGTTTTTGTACAGATTCCTGGAGATTTTGGGCCATTTTTTGCATTTTTGGGGGGGGGGTTTGACCATTTTAAGTCTCATTTCCTTTGGAAGTTTGCCCAGTTATTTTTCCACTTTTTTCCCTTAGAAAGTCCAGGTCACTCCCTGGGTTTTGGGGCAGATATTCGGAGTTTTTCTGGCCATTTTTGGTGCAATTTCTGGAGGATTTCTGTGTTTTTTAGTAGGAATTTTTAGGCATTTTCCTGGGTTGCTAAGGTTCAATTTATGCTGGATTTTTTCCTGATGTTTTCCCCAATAATGCTTGGAATTTTGACCGGTTTGGGCTGTTTCAGTGTCGATTTTAGGACTATTTCTGGCCATTTTCATATGGATTTTGAGGGATTTTTGTTTCTTAGTGCCAATTTGGTAGGCTGATTTTCCCTGGATTTTTCTGGATGCTATCCCATCGATCCTTGGTATTTTGGCAGATTGTAGATGGTTTTTGTACAGATTCCTGGAGATTTTGGGCCATTTTTTGGGGGGATTTTGGGCCATTTAAAGTCTCATTTCCTTTGGAAGTTTGCCCAGATATTTTTCCAGTTCTTTCCTCAGAAATTCCAGGTCACTCCCTGGGTTTTGGGCTATGTATTAGGAGTTTTTCTGGCCATTCTTTGTGCAATTTCTGGGGGATTTTTGTCTTTCTTAGTGGGTATTTTTAGGCGATTTCCTGGGTTGCTAAGGTTCGCTTTTCCTGGATTTTTCCGGATGTTTTCCCCAATAATGCTTGGAATTTTGACCTGTTTGGACTGTTTCAGTGTCGATTTGAGGACTATTTCTGGCCATTTTCATATGGATTTTGAGGGATTTTTGTTTCTTAGTGCCAGTTTGTTAGGCTGATTTTCCCTGGATTTTTTCCTGATGTTTTCCCCAATAATGCTTGGAATTTTGACCTGTTTGGACTGTTTCAGTGTCGATGTTAGGACTATTTCTGGCCATTTTCATATGGATTTTGAGGGATTTTTTGTTTCTAGTGCCAATTTGGTAGGCTGATTTTCCCTGGATTTTTCCTCATGCTATCCCATCCATCCTTGGTAATTTGGCAGATTGTAGATGGTTTTTGTACAGATTCCTGAAGATTTTGGGCCATTTTTTGGGGGATTTTGGGCCATTTAAAGTCTCATTTCCTTTGGAAGTTTGCCCAGATATTTTTCCAGTTCTTTCCTCAGAAATTCCAGGTCACTCCCTGGGTTTTGGGCCAGTGTATTAGGAGTTTTTCTGGCCATTCTTTGTGCAATTTCTGGGGATTTTTGTCTTTCTTAGTGGGTATTTTTAGGCGATTTCCTGGGTTGCTAAGGTTCAATTTATGCTGGATTTTTCCTGATGTTTTCCCCAATAATGCTTGGAATTTTGACCGGTTTGGGCTGTTTCAGTGTCGATTTTAGGACTATTTCTGGCCATTTTCATATGGATTTTGAGGGGATTTTTGTTTCTTAGTGCCAATTTGTTAGGCTGATTTTCCCTGGATTTTTTCCTGATGTTTTCCCCAATAATGCTTGGAATTTTGACCGGTTTGGGCTGTTTCAGTGTCGATTTTAGGACTATTTCTGGCCATTTTCATATGGATTTTGAGGGGATTTTTTGTTTCTAGGTGCCAATTTGGTAGGCTGATTTTCCCTGGATTTTTCCTCATGCTATCCCATCGATCCTTGGTAATTTGGCAGATTGTAGATGGTTTTTGTACAGATTCCTGGAGATTTTGGGCCATTTTTGCATTTTTTGGGGATTTTGGGCCATTTAAAGTCTCATTTCCTTTGGAAGTTTGCCCAGTTATTTTTCCAGTTTTTTCCTCAGAAATTCCAGGTCACTCCCTGGGTTTTGGGCCAGTTATTAGGAGTTTTTCTGGCCATTCTTGGTGCAATTTCTGGAGGATTTCTGTCTTTCTTAGTGGGTATTTTTAGGCAATTTCCTGGGTTGCTAAGGTTCAATTTATGCTGGATTTTTTCCTGATGTTTTCCCCAATAATGCTTGGAATTTTGACCTGTTTGGACTGTTTCAGTGTCGATTTTAGGACTATTTCTGGCCATTTTCATATGGATTTTGAGGGATTTTTTGTTTCTTAGTGCCAATTTGTTAGGCTGATTTTCCCTGGATTTTTTCCTGATGTTTTCCCCAATAATGCTTGGAATTTTGACCTGTTTGGACTGTTTCAGTGTCGATTTTAGGACTATTTCTGGCCATTTTCATATGGATTTTGAGGGATTTTTTGCTTCTAGTGCCAGTTTGTTAGGCTGATTTTCCCTGGATTTTTCCTCATGCTATCCCATCCATCCTTCGTAATTTGGCAGATTGTAGATGGTTTTGTACAGATTCCTAGGAGATTTTGGGCCAT
>JAKWBO010001214.1:0-17106 GCA_034336685.1 Luscinia luscinia
GAACCCCCTGAACCACCTGAGGACCCCAGGATTCTCCTGGACCCCCTTGGACACCCAAAACCCATCTGAACCCCCAGAACTTCCTTGGGACCACTCCAAAACCCCAGGACCCCCTAAGGATCCCTCTTGTGGCCCCCAGATGCCCCTGAGACCCCCAGGACCCCTCTTATCTCCCCTCCCCCCAGGTACGCGCTGACTTCGAGGGGGCGGAGCTCGCGCAGCGCCCCGCCCCCGCCCAGCCGCCGCCACAGCGCGCCCTGGCGGAGCGGGACGAGAACTGCGCCCCTCCCCGCCGTGAGTTTTTGGGGGCTGAGGGGGGGAGGGACACTCGGGGAGGGGGTCACCACCCCCCAGGTGAATTTGGGTGTCCCCCCTCCCCAGGTGCGACCCCCAGCAGGAGTTTGAGCTCAGACCCGGCGAGTTCGACATTGTGCTCTGCGCCGACGTCACCGAGGCCAATGGTGTGGTCACCGCCCCTGTCACGTGACTACTCCATGGCCACGCCCCTGTCACGTGTCCACTCATGTCCCCACATTGTCCTTGATGTCCCTGTGTCTACCCAATGATGTGTTCCTGGTGTCCCCTGATGTCCCCATGTCCCCCATGTCCCTCTCTGATGTCCCCTCTACATGTCCCCATGTCCCCCATGACTTGTCCCCAATGTCAATGTGTCCCCTGTCCCCACAATGTCCCCTGACGTGTCCCTGTGTCCCCCTGATGTCCCCTGACATGTCCCTGTGCCCCACAGTGTCCCCTGACATGTCACCTGATGTGTCCCCTGACGCGTGTCCCTGTGTCCCCCTGATGTCCCCCTGACGTGTCTCCTGATGTTCCTTAAGCTGTCCTCCGTGTCCTTCCCCCATGACATGTCCTCACGATGTCCCCATGTCCCCTCTGATGTCCCTGTGTCCCCCCCATGTCCCCCCTGACGTGTCCCTGTGTCCCCTGACATGTCCCCCCAATGTCCTCTGACATGTCTCAATGTCTCTGACATGTCCATGACATGTTCCTGTGTCCCCATGTCCCTAGACGTGTCCCTGATGAACCCCAGTGTCCCCCGTACCCCTGACATGTCCCCGTGTCCCTGAGGTGTCCTCTGCACCCCCGTGTCCCTGACGTGTCCCTGTGTCCCTGACATCTCCCCAATGTCCTCTCTGACATGTCTCCTTCACGTCTCTGACGAGTCCCTGACATGTCCCTGTGTCCCCGTGTCCCCTGACGTGTCCCTGATGTCCCTCTGTGTCCCTGACGTGTCCCTGACATGTCCCTCTGTCCCTGACGTGTCCCCAGACATGTCCCTGTGTCCCCGTGTCCCTGACGTGTCCCTCTGTCCCTGACGTGTCCCTGACGTGTCCCTCTGTCCCTGACATGTCCCTGTGTCCCTCTGTCCCTGACATGTCCCCATGCCCGCAGCCTCCGAGAGGTCCCGGCCCTGCTCCGTGCCCGGGGGGTCCCGGTGCTGCTGCGGCGCCTCCACGTCGGCGACTTCCTGTGGGTGGCGCGGGAGAAGGAGCCGCCCCCAGGTGGGCGGGGCCGGGGCAGGGTGGGGCCGGGGCTGGCCACGCCCTGGGGAAGGGGTGTGGCCGAGCTGGGGTGGGTGGGGTGGTTTAATGGGTGTGGTCATTGGTGGGTGTGGCCATTGTGGGTGTGGTCATTGGTGGGTGGTCATTGGTGGGTGTGGTCATTGGTGGGTGTGGTCATTGGTGGGTGTGGTTATTGATGGGTGTGGTTATTGATGGGTGTGGTCATTGTGGATGTGGTTGTTATGGTGTGGTCATTGGGTGTATGAGGTGTGGTCATTGATGTGGGTGTGGTCATTGATGGGTGTGGTTATAGTGGGTGTGGTCATTGATGAGGTGTGGTCATTAATGGGAGTGGTCATTGATGGGTGTGGTCATTGTGGTGTGGGCACTTAATGGGGTGTGGTCATTAATGGGGGTGTGGTCATTGTGGGTGTGGTCGTTAATGGGAGTAGTTATTGTTAATGGGTGTGGTTACTAATGGTGTGGTCATTAATGGGTGGTGAGGTTATTTGCTGGGTGGGTGTGGCCTTTTTGGGTGGGTGCAGCTCTGTGTGGGTGTGGCCCTGAGGGCGTGGCTGTGGTGGGTGTGGCTCTGGGTGGGTGTAGCTCTGGGGGCGTGGCTGGTGGGTGTGGCTGAGGGCGTGGCTGTGGTGGGTGTGACTCTGGTTGGGTGTGGCTCTGAGGGCGTGGCTGTGGTGGGTGTGACTCTGGATGGTTGTGGCCTGGGGCTGGCTGTAGTGGGGTGTGGCTCTGGGTGGGTGTGGCCCTGGGGGGCGTGGCTGTGGTGGGTGTGACTCTGGATGGGTGTGGCCCTGGGGCGTGGCCGTGGTGGGTGTGGCTCTGGATGGGTGTGGCTCTGAGGCGTGGCTGGGGTGGAGTGTGGCTCTGGGTGGGCGTGGCTGTGGTGGGGTGTGGGTGTGGCTCTGGGTGGGCGTGGCCCTGGGGGCATGGCTGAGGTGGGGTGTGGCTCTGGGTGGGTGTGGCCCTGAGGCGCGCGGCTGGGGGTGGGTGTGGCTCTGGGTGGGTGTGGCTCTGGGCGTGGCCTGAGTGGTGTGTCCTGGCCCGCCCAAGGCCACGCCCGCGAGCTGGCGCTGGGCGTGGTGGTCGAACGGAACGGTGCGGATTTGGGGAACAGCGTCCGGGACGGGCGGTACCGGGAGCAGAAGGTGGGACTGGGACTGGGGAACTGGGGGCTCAGAGTGTGACTGGGAGGGACTGGGGGACTGGGAGGGAGCTGCAAATACAGGAGGTGGCACTGGGCAGGGACTGGGGGAACTGGGAGGGACTGAGGGAGGACTGGGAGGGACTGGGGAGGAACTGGGGGGACTGGGAGGGCTCGGAGTGTGACTGGGGGCTCTGACTGTCCCTGTGTCCCACTGTCCGTCTGTCTCTGTCCTGTCTGTCTGTCCGTGTCCCTCTGTCCTGTCCATCTGTCCGTCTGTCACTGTGTCTGTCTGTCCCATCCTGTCCATCTGTCCCTGTCCCTCTGTCCGTCTGTCCCATCCCTGTCCCTCTGTGCTGTCCGTCTGTCCCTGTCCATCCCGTGTCCCTCTGTCCCCATGTCCGTCTGTCCTCCTGTCCCTCTGTCCTGTCTGTCTGTCCCGTGTCCGTCTGTCCATCCTGTCCGTCTGTCCTGTCCTGTCCCTGTCCGTCTGTCCGTGGTCTGTCCCTGTCCCATCCCCTGTCCTCTGTCCCATCCCTGTCCCCGTGTCCGTCTGTCCCCGTGTCCCTCTGTCCTTGTCTCTCTGTCCCCCTGTCCCCGTGTCCATCTGTCCCTGTCTCTCGTCCGTCTGTCTGTCTGTCCCTGTCCCTGTCCCGTGTCCGTCTGTCCCGTGTCCGTCTTTCGTGTCTGTCTGTCCTTGTCTCTCTGGCCCGTGTCCGTCTGTCCCTGTCCCGTCCCGTGTCCATGTCTGTCCCGTGTCTCCGTGTCTGTCTGTCCCTGTCCCATCCCTGTCCGTGTCCGTCTGTCCCTGTCCCTGTCCCCGTGTCCGTCTGTCCCTCGTGTCCTGTGTCCGTGTCGATCTGTCCGTGTCGGTCTGTCCCCTGTCCCCATGTCCGTCTGTCCCTGTCCCCGTGTCCGTCTGTCCCTGTCGGTCTGTCGGTCTGTCCCCGTGTCCGTCTGTCCCCGTGTCGGTCTGTCCTGTCCCTGTCCCCGTGTCCCTGTCCCCGTGTCCGTCTGTCCCGTGTCGGTCTGTCCTCTGTCCCGTGTCCGTCTGTCCCGTGTCGGTCTGTCCCGTGTCCGTCTGTCCCTGTCCCCATCCCCGTGTCCGTCTGTCCTGTCCCGTGTCCGTCTGTCCATTCGGTCTGTCCGTGTCCGTCTGTCCCCGTGTCGGTCTGTCCGTGTCCGTCTGTCCGTGTCGGTCTGTCCCTGTCCGTCCGTCCGTGTCGGTCTGTCCTGTCTGTCCCTGTCGGTCTGTCCGTGTCGGTCTGTCCCTGTCGGTCTGTCCGTGTCTGTCTGTCCGTGTGTGTCCCCGTGTCCGTCTGTCCCGTCCCGTGTGGTCTGTCCCGTGTCCGTCTGTCTCCGTGTCCGTCTGTCCCGTGTCGGTCTGTCCGTCCGTTGTCTGTCCCGTGTCCGTGTGTCCTGTGTCCGTGTGTCCGTCCCCGTGTCCGTCTGTCGGTCTGTCCGTGTGGTCTGTCCCGGTCTGTCCGTGTCGGTCTGTCCGTCTGTCCCCGTGTCCATCTGTCCCTGTCGGTCTCTCCGTGTCCGTCTGTCCCTCCCGTGTCGGTCTGTCGGTGTCCGTCTGTCGGTCTGTCCGTGTCCGTCTGTCCCTGTCCGTCTGTCCGTGTCGGTCTGTCGTCTGTCGTGTCGTCTGTCCCGTGTCCGTCGGTCTGTCCTGTCGGTCTGTCGGTGTCGGTCTGTCCAGGCGCGGCTGCGCCGCTCGGGGCTCCGCTCTCCCGTTTATCTCCTGGAGGATCCGGCGGGGCGGAGCCGCTGCCCTCCCCCCTGCCCAGCCTGCGCCAGGCGGCGGCCAACACGCAGGTGCGGCCGAGACCCCTCCCCAAATTACCATGTAGAGAGACAGAGACCCCTCCCCCAAATTACACAGACCCCTCCCAACACGTCAGGTGCGCGAGACCCTCCCCAAATTAGCACAGAGACACAGAGACCCCGCCCCAAATTACACAGAGACACAGAGACCCTCCCCAAATGACACACAGACCCTCCCCAACACGCAGGTACGGCCGAGACCCTCCCCAAATTACAGACAGACACAGAGACCCTCCCAAATTACACAGACCCCTCCCCAACACGCAGGTGCGGCCGAGACCCTCCTAAATTACAGACAGACACAGAGACCCCTCCCAAATTACACAGACCGAGACCTCCACCAGTGACGACCAGAGACCCCTCCCCAAATTACAGACAGACACACGAGACCCCTCCCCAAATTACAGACGCAGTGCACAGAGACCCCTCCCAAATTACAGACAGACACGAGACCCCTCCCCAACTTAGCCCCACAGAGACTCTCCCAAGCCGCAGACATAGCTGTGAGACCCCTCCCCAAAATAACAGAGACACAGAGACCCCTCCCCAAAATACAGACCAGACCCCCCTGAGACCCCTCCCAGAATACAGAGAGACCCTCTGAGACCCTTCCCAAAATAAGAGACACACAGAGACCCCTCCCAAATTAACACAGATCCCCTGAAACCCCTCCCCAAATTACAGAGACCCCTCCCCAAAATAGCACAGGGACCCCTCCCCAAAATCCAGGTAACCCAGAGCCCCCTCCCCAATGCTCAGGTACTCCCTGAGCCCCCCTGCACAGGCCCTCCCCAGCAGCTCAGGTACCTGAGCCCCTCCAGAGCCCCCTCCCCACGTGCACGCCCCCCCCAGGTGCAGGACGGGTTCTTCGTGGCGCGCACCAGGGACCCCCAGGACTCGGCCGAGTATTTGGGGGTGCTGGGGGAGCAGCTGAGGAGGAGATTCGGGGTGAGGGGGGCGGGGGAGGGGAGGAGGGACATTGGGGGGAAAGACAAGGAGGGAAATTTTGGGGGGACATGGGGGAACACGGGGAAATTTTGGGGGGACATTGGGAGTTTCTGGGTGGGACATGGGGAAATTTTGGGGGACATGGGGGGAAGGGAGGAAATTGGGGGAATATGGGGGGACAAGGAGGGAAATTTTGGGGGACTTGGAGGGAAAAGGGGGGACATTGGGGGGCTGTAAGGGGGGGACACGGGGGGGAATTTTGGGGGGGATAAGGGAGGGACATTGGGGGTTCTGGGTGGGACATGGGGGAAGGGAGGGAAATTTTGGGGGACATTGTGGGGAAGGGAGGGACATTGGGGGGATATGGGGGACAAGGAGGGAAATTTTGGGGGGCTGGAGGGGAAAAGGGGGGGACATGGGGGGACAAGGAGGGAAAAGGGGGAGACTTTGGGGGGTGGGTGGAAATTTTTGGGGGAGGGGTCGCAGGAAGGACCTGAGGGGACACAGGAGGGGGAGGGGCGGATGTTGGGGGCACCGAGGGTCCCTGACCTCCCCCTCCCCCTAAATGTCGCCCCCTCCCCCAGGGCGCGTGCTGCGGCGTGGCGTGGGGAGGTGACGGGCTGGGCCCCGAGCCCCCGGGACCCCCCTGAGGCTGCTGCTGCCCCTGCCGAGGCTGCGGGAGGGGGCGGCAAGAGCCAGGTGGGGCTGGGGGAGGGGCGGGACGGGCTGGGGAGGGGAAATATGGGGGGTGGGGGGGAAATGGGGGTGGGGAGGGAAAATGGGGTGGGAGGGGAAAATGGGGGTGGGGGAGGGGAAAATGGGGCTGGGGGGACATCGAGCTGGATTTGGGGAGGGTCTGGGGGTTAAAGGGGTCGGGGGGGGCAAGGGGTCCTAAAGTGGGGAGGGAGTCCCAAGTTGGATTTTTGGGGGCAGAAGAGGGACTTGGGGGGGAATTTTGGGATCCCTTCACCCCTATTTTGTTTCCTGGGGTTATTTTGGGGGTTCAGGGATTAATTTCAGGGTTCAGGTTGTTCTGTGTTATTTTGGGGTTCAGGGTTTATTTTTTAGGGTTCAGGGGTGTATTTCAGGGTTCCCTCACCCCGTTTTTGCCCCCCCAGGCCCAGATCGTGGGCTCCGTGTTCTGTGGGGTTATTTTGGGGTTCAGGGTTATTTTTAGGGTTCAGGGTGTAATTTGGGGTTCCTCACCTGCTTTTGCTCTCCAGGCCCAGACCGTGGGCTCCGTGTTCTGGGTGGTTATTTTGGGGTTCAGGTTATTTTTAGGTCTAGGGGTGTATTCGGGGTCCCCTCACCCCGTTTTTTGTCCCCCCAAGCCCAGACCGTGGGCCCGTGTTCTGTGGGGTTATTTTGGGGTTCAGGGTGGTTATTTTGGGGTTCAGGGTGTGATTTCGGGTTCATTGGTGTAATTTCAGGGTTCAGGGTAATTTCGGGGTCCCCTCCCCCCGTTTTTGCCCCCCAGGCCCAGACCGTGGGCTCCGTGTTCTGTGTGATTATTTTTGGGGTTCAGGTGGTTATTTTGGGGTTCAGGGTTATTTCGGGGTTCATTGGTGTAATTTCGGGTTCCTCTCCCCGTTTTCCCCCCAGGCCCAGACCGTGGGCTCCGTGGTTCTGTGGGGTTATTTTTGGGGTTCAGGGTTATTTCGGGTTCATTGGTGTATTTCGGGGTCCCTCACCCCGCTTTCCCCCAGGCCCAGACCGTGGGCTCTGTGTTCTGTGGGGTTATTTTGGGGTTCAGGGTGGTTATTTTGGGGTTCAGGGGTGTGATTTCGGGGGTTCATTGGGTGTAATTTCGGGGTTCAGGGTAATTTCGGGTCCTCTCCCCCGCTTTTTGCCCCCAGGCCCAGACCGTGGGCTCCGTGTTCGCTCGGCAGCTGCTGCAGCTCGGGGGGCTCAGCGGGGGGGCCGGGCCGAGCCGTGCTCAGCCGCTTCCCCACCCCCGCCCAGGTCTGGGGGGTCCCCAAAATCCTGAGCTTGGGGGGTCCGGGTGGGGGGGTTGGGGTCCCCAAAACGACCTGGAAAGGGGGAGGGTCCCCAAAAGGAGCTGTCCGGTGGGGAGGGGTCCCGGGGTGGGGGAGGGGTCCCGGGTGGGGAGGGGTCTCTGAGGGTTTTTTTGGGGGGTCTCTGAGCTCTGGCCCCTCCCCGCAGCCTCATAGCGCCCTGGGCCTCCCAGGACCCCCAAAAGTGTCGGGAGCTGCTGAGCGCCCTGCGCTCATGGCCCGCCCAGAGGTGAGGCACCCGAAAATCAACCGGGGGGTCGGCCCCACAAAAATCCTGGGGACCCCCAAAAATCCTGGGAATCCTCCCGAAAAATCCTGGGAATCACCCCAAAAAATCCTGGGAATCACCCTAAAAATCCTGGGAATCCTCCCAAAAAATCCTGGGAATCCCCCCAAAAAATCCTGGGAATCCTCCCAAAAAATCCTGGGAATCCCCCCAAAAAATCCTGGGAACCTCCCCAAAAAATCCTGGGAATTACGCCAAAAAATCCTGGGAATCCTCCCCAAAAATTCCTGGGAATCCCCCTCAAAAATCCTGGGAATGCCCCCCAAAAATCTTGGGGACCCCCCAAAAATCCTGGGAATACCCCCCAAAAATCTCGGAATCACCCTTAAAAATCCTGGGAATCACCCCAAAAATCTCAGGAATCTCCCCAAAAATCCTGGAATCACCCCAAAAAATAAAACCGTGGAATTGTCCCCAAAAAATCCTGGGGACCCCAAAATCCTGGGAATCACCCCAAAAAATCCTGGGAATCCTCCCCAAAAATCCTGGGAATCCTCCCAAAAAATAAAACCGTGGGGTTGTCCCCAAAAAATCCTGGGGACCCCAAAAATCCTGGGAACTCTCCCAAAATCCTGGGAATCCTCCCAAAAATCCCGGAATCACCCCCAAAAATAAAACCGTTGGGGTTGTCCCCAAAAAAATCCTGGAGACCCCCAAAAATCCTGGGAATCACCCCAAAAAATCCTGAGGAACTCCAAATCCTGGAAACCTCTGAATCCTGGGAATCCTCCCAAAAGTCCTGGGAAACCCCCCCAAAAGTCTTGGGAATCCCCTCAAAAAATCCTGGGGAACCCCAAAAATTTGGGGAATCCTCAAAAATCCTGAGAACCCCCCCCCAAAAATCCTGGGGAACCCCAAATCCTGGAAACCTCTGAATCCTGGAACCCATCCCAAAATCCTGGGGACCCCAAATCCTGGGGAACCCCAAAATCCTGGAGAACCCCAAATCCTGGGGAACCCCAAAATCCCGAGAACCCCCCAATTCCCGGGATCCTCCAGGAACCCCCTCATTCCCACGGACCCCCTCCCCAAATTCCTGTGTCCCCAAATCCCTGCATCCCCCAAACCCCGGATTTTGGGGTCCCCACCCCGGGATTTTGGGGTTCCCCACCGGATTTTGGGGTCTCACCGCTCTCCTCTCCCCCACAGGAATTTGGGCCCTCCTCAGCGGGGCCCTGGTGCGGCTGTACGGGACCCGGGGGCGCTGGGCTGAGGGACACACCTGTCACCCATTGTCACCCATTGTCACCATTGTCACCCACTGTCGCCCCACTGTCACCCATTGTCAGCCATTGTCACCCACTGTCACCCATTGTCACCATTGTCACCCACTGTCACCCCCATTGTCACCCATTGTCACCCCATTGTCAACCCGTTGTCACCCACTGTCACCCACTGTCACCCACTGTCACCCCCCAACAAAGCCCCTCTCCCACAAGTGCAGACTTATTTTATAAAATAAATATAGATTTTTTAAAAATCTGTTTTATTTTTATGAAACGGGAGTTTTATTTTGGGGGAGGATGGGAGCGGGGAGGTGACACCGGGAGGGGGAGGTGACACCGCGGGGACAGGGGAGGGTGGCACCGTGATAGTGACTGTGACAGTGACAGGGGTGACAGTGATGGTGACATCAGTGACAGGGGTGACAGAGGTGGCGCTGGTGACACCAGGACAGTGACAGAGTGACAGTGACAGGGTGACAGTGACAGGGTGACAGTGATGGTGACACCGGTGACAGTGACACCCGCCCGTGACAGGAGGGGGTGGCACGACCGAGGTCCCCTGGGGTCAAATTGGGGTCACTGGGTCCCCAAAAAGAGGGTGGGGTCAATTTAATGCCCCCTAAACGAGGGGGGGGGGGAGTGGAGGGCAGTCCTGGGACCCCAAGAAATGAGGGGGAGGGTCCCCAAAAGGGGATGGTCCCCAAAAAGAGGGTGAGGGTCCCCAAAAGGTGAGGGTCCCCAAAGGCGGAGGGTCCCCAAAAGTGGGAGGGGTCACACGAAGGCCCAGGCCGGGGGGGCGGGGGCTCTGGGTGGGGCCGCCCTTGGCCGGGTTTGGGATTTTGGGGGTGTGACCGGGGTGGGGCCGGGTTTGGGATTTGGGGGCACAGAGGGGAGGGGCCGGGATTGGGATTTGAGATTTGGGATTTGCGGGGGAGGGGCTGGGGACGGGGTGGGGTCGGATTTGAGGTTTTGGGTGGGGATGAGGATTGAGCCACGTTTGGGATTTTGGGATTTGCGGGGGTGGGGCCGCCCTTGGCCGGGTTTGGGATTTGGGATTGGAGATTTGGGATTTTGGGGGCGGGTCGGGCTGTGCCCCGTCCCGCGCAGGAGGAGGAGGAGGAGGAGGAGGTGAGGAGGGGGTGACAGCGCGATGCTGGTGGCGCTGCTGGCGCTGGTGGCCGCGGTGGCCGCGGGGGGACGCGGGGTCGCCCTGAGCCCCTCCCCCGTGCCCGCTGGGCTTCGGGCCGGTGCCCGCGGGCGGCTGCGGCGACACGGACGAATGTCGCACGGCCGCCGTGTGCCACCACATGTGCCTCAACCACCACGGCGGCTTCGCCTGTCACTGTCACCGCGGCTTCGTCCTGCAGACCCGACGGGGTCACCTGCCGGCGGCGCGCCGCCGCCGCCCGGGGGACAGCGGGGACAGAGCAGGACCCTCCCCAGAGCTACGGGGACGGCGGGGAGAGTCCGGGACCCTCCCCAGAGCTACGGGGACACCGAGGAGAGTCCGGGACCCCTCCCCAGAGCTACGGGGACAGAGCGGGACCCTTCTCCGAGGGGTTCGTGGGACACCGAGGACACATCGGGACCCCTCCCCAGAATTTCGAGGGACACCGAGGAGAGTCCGGGACCCTCTCCCGAGGGACTCTGGGGACACCGGGGACAGCGCTCAGGGACCCTCCCCGAGGGGTTCGGGGACACCGGGAGCCGCCCGAGGGTTCGCGGCGCGGTTGGAGCTCCCGGCACCGGGAGGGAACGGGAGGAGCCGAAGCCTCTGCCCGGGATTTGGCACCGGGGCGGCACCGGGACTCGCGGGAGGATTTGGACCGGGATCCGCTCCGGGATCCTCATCGGGATTTGGCACTGGGAAGGCGCCGGGAGCAGCGGCCGGGGCGGAACCGGGGCTGGCACCGGGATTGGAACCGGGATTTGTACCAGGATCTAGATCGGGATTCGGACCGAGATTTGGACCGGGATCTAGACCGGGATTCGCAGGAGGATCTGCCACAGGAGCGGCACCGGGGCTCGCACGAGCACTGGAACCGGGATTGGAACCGGGATTGGAACCGGGATTTGGATCGGGATTCGGACCCGGATTCGGACCGGGATTCCCAAGAGGATCTGCCCCAGGAGCGGCACCGGGGCTTGCATGAGGATTGGAACCGGGATTTGGATCGGGATTTGGACCAGGATCCCCGCCAGGATCCGGACCGGGATGTGCCCGAGGATTCGGACCGGGATCTGCCCCCGGAGCGGCACCGGGGCTCCTACGGGGATTGGAACCGGGATCCGAACCGGGATTCGGGCCGGGATTCCCACCAGGATTTCCATGAGGATTCCCAGCCCGGCTGGCAGCGGGATTTGCACCGGGATTCGCCCGAGGAGTCCCGGGAGGATTTGACCCGGGGGACGCACCGGGGTTTGCACCGGGACCGGGATCCCGGCTCGCCCCGGTACCGGGACCCGCCTGGGGATTCCCGGGAGGATTTTCAGCGGGATTTGCACCGGGACTCGCGCTGGGATCGGGGCCTGGGGCCGCCCCGGTACCGGGGGTGGCACCGGGACCCCCACCAGGGGTCCCACGAGGGGTCCCACCGGGATTTTAACCGGGATTCCCACCGGGATTTTGATCCGGATTCCCACCGGGATTTTGACCCCGATTCTCACGGGGATTTTGACCCGAATTCCCACCGGGATTTTAACCCGAATTCCCACCGGGATTCTGACCCCGATTCCCACCGGGATTTTGATCCGAATTCCCCGGATTTTGATCGAATTCCGCCGGGTTTGATCCGGATTCCACCGGGATTTTGATCCGAATTCCCGCCGGGATTTTAACCCGGGATTCCCACGGGGATTTTGATCCGGATTCGCACCGGGTTTTAACCCGAATTCCACCGGGATTTTAACCCCGATTCGCACCGGGATTTTGATCCGAATTCCCGCCGGGATTTTTGACCCAAATTCCCACCGGATTTTGACCCGGATTCCCACCGGATTTTGATCCGAATTCCCGCCGGGATTTTAACCGGATTCCGCCGATTTGACCCCGATTCCACCGGGATTTTGATTCAAATTCCCACCGGGATTTTGATCCGGATTCCCACCGAGATTTTAACCCCGATTCCCGCCGGGATTTTGATCCGGATTCCCACCGGGGTTCGCCCCCCGCCCCCTTCGGTGTCGCCCCCCCCGCGCCCCCCTTCAGGGACGGGGACCCCGATCCTTACGGGGACCCCTATGGGGACCTGGGGGACCCCGACCCCTACGGGGACCCCGACACGGAGCCCTGGGACCCCGACATTTATGGGGACTCCCTACGGGGACCCCTACGAGGATGAGGAGCCCTGGGACCCCGCCCCGCCCCCCCGGACCCGCACAGGGACCCCCGAGCCCGGGAGCCTGCGGAGGGGCCGCGACCCCCAGACCCGGCCCTGGGACCCCCAAAGTGAGCCCGGGGACCCCAGACCCTGGCCCTGGGACCCCCAAAGCGAGCCCGGGGACCCCCAAAGTGAGCCCGGGACCCCCAGACCCGGCCCTGGGACCCCAAAGTGAGCCCAGGAGACCCCCAGAGACCCCAGACACAGCCCTGGGACCCTCAAAGTGAGCCCGGGGACCCCCAGACCCGGCCCTGGGACCCCTATGGGGTGGGGACCCCCAAAATGAACCCAGAGACCCCCAGACCCGGCCCTGGGGACCCCCAAGACTAGAGCCTGGGACCCTCAAAGTGGGGACCCCAGACGACCTGGGACCCCTAACTGAGCCGGGGACCCTAGACCGGCCGGACCCCAAAGTGAGCCCAGGAACCCCAGACCCGGCCCTGGGACACCCAAAGTGAGCCCGGGGACCCCAAAATGAACCCCGGGACCCCCAAACGGCCCTGGGACCCCCACGGGGACCCCCAGAATGACCCCAGGGACCCCCAAGGGCCCCGACCCCCAGGGACCCCCATGGGCTCAGCCCTCCCTCAGGCCCCCCAAACCTCCCCTTCACCCCCAGGACCCCCAAGTTCCCCTCAGAATCCCAGTTACTCCCGGTTACCCCGCAACTGCCCCCAGTTTGTCCCAGTTACCCTCCCAGAACCCAGCACCTCCCAGTTGCCCCCAGTTGTCCCAGTTACTCCCCAGTTGCCCTCCCCAGGGTCAAGGACCCCCAACAACCCCCCAGTTGCCCCCTCCATCCCAGTCGCCCCAGTTTCCTCCCCACCCTCACCCCCAATCCCAGACCCCCAGTTTGTCCCAGTTACTCCCCCAGTGCCCAGGACCCCCAGTTGCCCCCTCTCAATCCCAGTTCCCCCAGTTGCTCTCCCAACTGCCCCCCACACTCAGATCCTCCCAGTTTGTCCCAGTTCCCCCCTGCTGCTCCCCCAAAACCAGGGACATCCCAGTTGTCCCAGTCGCTCCCCAGTTACCCCCCACAGGCCAAGGACCCCCAGTTATCCCAGTTACCCTCCCAGTGGCCCCTCCAGTCGCCCCAGTTACCCCAGTTACCCTCCCAGTTACCCCCAGTTTGTCCCCCCCAGAGTCAAGGACCCCCAGTTGCCCCCCCAGTGGCCCCAGTTGCCCCCAGGGCCTTGCCCCTCCCAGTTCCGGCTCCCTGCGCCTCGGGCTGGTGTTCGCGCTGCCCGTGGCACTGGGAGGGCACTGGTCATACTGGGAGCACTGGGAGGGCTGGGGAGGCCCCCGGCCGCCCCCCGACCCCTCACGGCTGAGGGCGCTGGGGGAGGGGGGACCTAACTGGGAAGGGCGCCCTAAACTGGGAAACGACCCCAAACTGGGAAAGGACCCCAAACTGGGATTGGTTCCCCAAACTGGGATTGGTTCCCTAAACTGGGGTGAGGATCCCTCCCAAACTGGGGAGAAGGCTCAAACTGGGAGCCCCTCCCCCCCAAAAAAAATAGTTCAGGGCTCCCCCCTCTCCTCCCCCCCTCCCAAACTGGGAGTCCGATCTGGGAAAGGACCCCAAAACTGGGATCATGAGCCCCAAACTGGGATCATGAGCCCCAAACTGGGATCGTGAACCCCAAACTGGGTCGTGAACCCTAAACTGGGATTGTGAACCCCAAACTGGGATCATTAACCCCAAACTGGGATCGTGAACCCCAAACTGGGATTGTGAACCCCAAACTGGGATCATTAACCCCAAAGTGGGATCGTGAGCCCCAAACTGGGATCGTGAGCCCTAAACTGGGATCGTGAGCTCCAAACTGGGATGGTGAACCCCAAACTGGGATCATGAGCCTCAAACTGGGATTGTGAACCCCAAACTGGGATTGTGAGCCCCAAACTGGGATCGTGAACCCCAAACTGGAACTGCCCCCTCCCCAGTGCCGCCCTGCCCCCCGGGTGGGGAGGGCGAGGGGCGAGGGCAATAAAGGGCTGGTGCTGCCCCTCCCCACCCCGCGCTCGAGGGTTTTTTTTGGGGGGGGGGGGGAGAGGGCAGATCGGGGTGGTGGGGGAGGGGAGGGCAGGGCTGGTCCCCTCCCCCCGCTCCAGCTGTTGAGCGGATCCAGCTGCGGGTGGGGAGGGAGGGCGCGGCCCCTGAGTCACCGCGGCCGCGGGGCCCTGGGGGAGGGGCGGGAACGCCCAGCGCAGGGGGACACTGGGGGAGGGGCGTGACGTCACAGCGAGAGGGGGAGGGGCGGGGTAGCTGCGGGAGAGTCCCAGTTTGTACCAGTACGGCCCGGGCACGACCAGTCCCTGTCCCAGTCCCACCAGTACAAACTGGGCAGGACCAGTCCCACCAGTGTCCCATCCCAGTCCCACCAGTGTCGCATCCCAGTGTCACCAGTGTCCCATCCCAGTCCCACCAGTGTCCCCATCCCAATCCCACCAGTGTCCAACTGGGCAGGACCAGTCCCACCAGTGTCCCCATCCCAATCCCACCAGTACAAACTGGGCAGGACCAGTCCCACCAGTGTCCCATCCAGTCCACCAGTGTCCCATCCAGTTTCACCAGTGTCCCATCCCAGTGTCACCAGTGTCCCATCCCAGTCCCACCAGTGTCCCACCCCAGTCCCACCAGTGTCCCCATCCCAGTCCCACCAGTACAGCCCGCGCGGAGCGGAGGGGGCGGGGCGAACACAAATCCCAGCGCTCCGCTCACCAATAAGGGCGCGCGCTGCGGACGGGGCGGGGTCTCGTTATGACGCAAGCGCGTTTATGCAAATTAGCAACACCGCGCCGCCAAAAGCATCACGGGACAGATATATTTTAGGAACATTTCCACGATTTTAGGGATCGGTGAGTGCGGAACGCGGGAGAAAAGCGCGGAGGAGCTGCGGGAAATGTCCGGGAACGGGAGCGGAAGGGCCGGGAGGCGGCGCGGGGGCCCGTGAGGTGCGGGCGGGGCGAGCGGCGGCGGGCGCGGGGCGCGGGCGGAGGCGGCATCGCTTCTCGGCCTTTTGGCTAAGATCAAGTGTAGTATCTGTTCTTATCAGTTTAATATCTGATACGTCCTCGATGAGAGGACTTCATATTAAACGGATTTTTGGCGCTGGGAGTTGGATCCGGAGCTTGCTCCCTCCGCTCCGCGCATCGTCCCGGTATTGCAGTGCCTCCGGGAACGGTGCACCCCCACGGGGACCTTTCACCGGTGAAAAACAGGTTTAAGAAAATACTGAAACACTATTATCACGACTATATCGTGACATACCCTGCCCTGTATTGATTCATTTTCAGCCTTAAAGCATTTTCTCCACTCCGCGCGTTGTCCCGGCAATGCAGCGCCTCTGGGAGCGCTGCCCCGCAGAAATGTATTTGTTCATCCGTAATCAAAACCAGATTTAAACCTTTACATTTAAACTCTTCACATTTAAACCTTTACCTTTAAACTCTTCCAGTAAACTCTTCACATTTAAACTTTTATATTTTAGATTTAAACTCTTTACATTTTCACTCTTTAAAGGGATATTGAACGCGAGGATCTTTCTCCGCTCTCTCCGGGTTCCCGGTAAAGCGGTGCCGCCGCTCCGGAGGCTCCATTTCCCCGTCCCCTCACAAGGCTGAAAACGACGCCAAATTCTCGCTGCCGCCGATAATTCAATCGCTGGCGTGTATCGTGTGTATATCGCGACATGAGGCCGAAGTGTATCGTGTGTATATCGCGACATGAGGCCGAAGTGTATCGTGTGAATATCGCGACATGAGGCCGAAATGTCGCTGTTTTTCCTCCTCGGGTGCTTCACCCAGCGCTCCCCTCACGCGTTTCCGCCCGCCGCCATTTGTTCCCCGGCCTCAGGGGAGCAGCGGAAAATTCCTACCGAGAAATGACCCCAAACCGGTAACCGGTAAAAATATAAAAAATGAAAATTTAATATGTAAAAATACGTTCACTTTTAAATTGGGAACGGATGCAGAAGATGCGCCGAGGATCACAGGGCCGTATTTCCCTGAAGGGAAACCTGCGCTCCCGCAGGCTCCTCGCTCGCCTCACAGATCCATTTATTGAAATATTCCCATTCCCCCTCACGGTTCCGTTTTAGAAAATTAAACATTCAATATTTTTACTAAAATCTGCAGAATTCAGGCAGGAAGCGAGGATTCACCGCAGGAGTGAGGGAGGGAGGCGAAGGCGCCGCTGCCATTTCCCGGCCCTGAGGGGTGAGGGAAGGACAGGACCTCCAAGAGGACCTGAGGGGGAAGAACGTTTTGTCACGCAAGCCGTGACTGATGTCGCGATAAGAATGCGATATTTATTAATTAAATAAATAATTGATGAGCTCAGCCAAGTCAAGGCGGCGCGCGGGACGCAGCGTTTCCGAAAGCGCAGCAATACCCGGGCGATGCGCAGAGCAGCGAAACAACGATCTGCAGTGATACCGGAGACTAAAATCCCAATAATACCGCTGAAAATTCGGAGAAATTGTTGGTTCTTATTATTTTAAATCTGTTTTTCACCAGTGAAAGGTCCCCGTGAGGTGCACCGTTCCCGGAGGCACTGCAATACCGGGACGATGCGCGCGAGCGGAGGGAGCAAGCTCCGGATCCAACTCCCAGCGCCAAAAATCCGTTTAATATGAAGTCCTCTCATCGAGGACGTATCAGATATTAAACTGATAAGAACAGATACTACACTTGATCTTAGCCAAAAGGCCGAGAAGCGATGCCGCCTCCCGCCC
>JAKWBO010001215.1:0-17098 GCA_034336685.1 Luscinia luscinia
CAAGGGACCCCAAGCCTTCACTCTGGGCAGTGGGGGACCCCAAAGATGACAAAGGACCCCAAAGCTCATTCCAAGGGGGCAGGGGTAATGGGGACCTCAAAGATGATAAGGACCCCAAACCCCAACTCCAGGTAATGGGGACTCCAAACCTTCACTCTGGGCAATGGGGGACCCCCAAATCTCAGTCCAAGGGAGGCTGGTGGCAATGGGGGGACCCCAAAGATGACAAAGGGACCCCAAACCTCAGCCCAGGCAGTCGGGGTGACCCCAGCCCCCAGGATCTCATTCCAATGGGGCTGGGGGCAATTGAGGACCCCAAAGATGACAAAGGGACCCCCAAATCCTCAGCCCAGGCAGTGAGGTGACCCCAGCCCCCAGGATCTCATTCCCAAGGGGCTGGGGCAATTGGGGGACCCCAAAGATGACAAAGGGACCCCAAACCCCCAGCCCAGGCAGTGGGGTGACCCCAGCCCAGCCCCCAAGCCCCCAGCCCCCAGCTCAGCCCCAGGCAGTGAGGGTGACCCCAGGCCCCCAGGATCTCATTCCAATGGGGCTGGGGGCAATTAGAGAACCCCAAAGATGACAAAGGGACCCCCAACCCTCAGGCCAGGCAGTGGGGTGACCCCAGCCCAGCCCCCAAACCCTCAGGCCAGGCAGTGGGGTGACCCCAGCCCCCCAAACCCCCAGCCCAGGCAGTGGGTGACCCCAGCCCCAGGATCTCATTCCCAATGGGGCTGGGGGGCAGATTAGAGGACCAAAAGATGACAAAGAGACCCCCAGAGCTCAGGCCCAGGCAGTGGGGTGACCCCAGCCCCAAACCCTCTCAGCCCAGGCAGTGGGGTGACCCCAGCCCCCCAAGCCCCCCCAGCCCCCAGCTCAGGCCAGGCTCACCGGCAGCCCGTAGGCCACGGGCGCGGCCCCGATGAGCCATTTGAGTCTGGGGGCTTGGCGAACCTGGGCCAGCTGGGCCAGCAGGGGGTCCCCGGGCCCCCAGCCACCCCCGCAGCAGAGCCTGAGCCAGCCGGTCCAGGTCCCGGTCTGTGACATCCCAGAGGTTCCCCAGCACCAGGGGGCTGAAAAACGGGGGGGACCCCAAAATGGGGCTGTGAGAATTCACAGAGAGAGAGAGAGACACCCCCAAATCCAGAGAGACCCCAAAATCCAGAGAGACCCCAGAGACCCCAAAATGGGGCTGTGAGAATTCACAGAGAGACCCAAAACACGAGAGACCCCAAATAGAGAGAAACCCCAAAATGGGGCTGTGAGAACCCACAGAGAGAGAGCAGAGAGAAATACCCCCAAATCAGAGAGACCCCAAATAGAGAGAAACCCCAAAAATGGGGCTGTGAGCACAGGGGAGACCCCAAAATCCAGAGAGACCCCAAATCCAGACCCCAAAATGGGGCTGTGAGAAGTCGCAGAGAGACCCCAAGTCCAGAGAGACCCCAAAGCGGGGCTGTGAGAATTCACTGAGACCCCAAAATCCAGAGAGACCCCAGATCCAGAGAGACTCCAGATAGAGAAAAACCCCCAAAATGGGGCTGTGAGAACCCACAGAGAGAGAGAGAAACACCCCAAATCCAGAGAGACCCCAAAGTCCAGAGAGACCCCAAACAGAGAGAGCCCCCAAACAGAGAGACCCCAAACAAGAGAGAGACCCCAAAATGGGGCTGTGAGCACAGGGAGACCCCAAAATCCAGAAGACCCCAGATCCAGAGAGACCCCAGATCCAGACCCCAAAATGGGGCTGTGAGAACCTACAGAGAGAAGACCTACCCAAATCCAGAGAGACCCCAGAGACCCCAAATGAGGGCTGTGAGAATTCACAGGGAGACCCCAAATCCAGAGAGACCCCAAATAGAAAAACCCCAAAATGGGGCTGTGAGAACCCACAGAGAGAGAGAGAGACACCCCCAAATCCAGAGAGACCCCAAAAGGAGGCTGTGAGCACAGGGAGACCCCAAAAGTAGCGAGACTCCCCAAAGTCCCAGAGCCCCCAAAGTCCCAGAGCCCCCACCAAGAACTCAGCTCTCTGAGATCCTAGAGCCCCCAAAAATCCCCAAATCGCCCCAAAACTCAGCACCCAGAGCCCCCAAAGTTCCAAAGCCCCCCATTGAACTCCCAAAATAGTCACCCAGAGCCCCCCAAGCCCCAGAGCCCCCAAAGTCCCAAACTCAGCCCAGAATCAGCACCCAGAGGCCCTCAAAGTTCCAAAGCCCCCACTGGACCCCCAGAACTCAGCACCCAGAGCCCCCAAAACCCCAAAAACCTCCCCAGAATCAGCACTCAGAGCCCCAAAACCACGCAGAAACAGCACCCAGAGCCCCCAAAGTCCCAAAACCACCCAGAATCAGCACCCAGTCTCCCCAAAATCCCAAACCCACCCAGAACTCAGCACCCAGAGCCCCCAAAACCCCAAAACCACCGAGAATCAGCACCCAGAGCCCCCAAAACCCCAAAAACCTCCCCAGAATGGGCACCCAGAGCCCCCAAAGTCCCAAAACCACCCAGAAACAGCACCCAGAGCCCCCAAATCCCAAAAACCTCCCCAGAATCAGCACCCAGAGCCCCCAAAATCCCAAAACCTCCCCAGAATCAGCACCCAGAGCCCCCAAAACCCCAAAAACCACCGAGAATCAGCACCCAGAGCCCCCAAAACCCCAAAACCTCCCCAGAATCAGCACCTAGAGCCCCCAAAACCCCAAAAACCACCGAGAATCAGCACCTAGAGCCCCAAAACCCCAAAACCACCCAGAACTCAGCACCCAGAGCCCCCAAACCCCCAAAAACCACCGAGAATCAGCACCCAGAGCCCCAAAACCCCAAAAACCTCCCCAGAATGGGCACCCAGAGCCCCCAAAGTCCCAAAACCACCCAGAATCAGCACCCAGAGCCCCCAAAATCCACCCAGAATCAGCACCCAGAGCCCCCCAAAACCCCAAAACCTCCCCAGAATCAGCACCCAGAGCCCCCCAAAACCACGCAGAAACAGCACCCAGAGCCCCCAAAGTCCCAAAACCACCCAGAATCAGCACCCAGTCTCCCCCAAAAATCCCAAAACCCACCCAGAACTCAGCACCCAGAGCCCCCAAAACCCCAAAAACCACCGAGAATCAGCACCCAGAGCCCCAAAACCCCAAAACCTCCCCAGAATGGGCACCCAGAGCCCCCAAAGTCCCAAAACCACCCAGAAACAGCACCCAGAGCCCCCAAAATCCCAAAACCTCCCCAGAATCAGCACCCAGAGCCCCCAAAATCCCAAAAACCTCCCCAGAATCAGCACCTAGAGCCCCCAAAACCCCAAAACCACCGAGGAATCAGCACCCAGAGCCCCCTAAAACCCCAAAACCTCCCCAGAATCAGCACCCAGAGCCCCCAAAACCCCAAAAACCACCGAGAATCAGCACCCAGAGCCCCAAAACCCCAAAAACCACCCAGAACTCAGCACCCAGAGCCCCCAAAACCCCAAAAACCACCGAGAATCAGCACCCAGAGCCCCCAAAACCCCAAAAACCTCCCCAGAATGGGCACCCAGAGCCCCCAAAGTCCCAAAACCACCCAGAATCAGCACCCAGAGCCCCCAAAATCCACCCAGAATCAGCACCCAGAGCCCCCAAAATCCCAAAATCCACCCAGAATCAGCACAGGAGCCCCCAGAGTCCCCCACTGGCCCCAGACCCACCCCCAGCCAGCGCTCACCAGCCCGCCAGGACGAATTTGAGGACGGTCCGGTGGGTTCAGCCCCAGAAACGAGGGCGGCGCTGGAGCAGCCGAAGAGCAGCGAGACGGCGCGGCAGCGCAGGCGGGCGGGGCGAGCCCGTCCAGGAGCCGCGCCCGGCCCCGTGCCCGGCATAGCTGGGGGAAATAACAAAAATATCCTAAAACTGAGCCTAAACTGATCCTTAATCAGCCCTAAAACCGACCCCAAATCTGAACCCAAATCCGACCCCAAACCAGCCGAGCCCGTCCAGGAGCCGCTCCCGGCCCGTGCCCGCGTAGCTGGGGATTAAATACTGAAAAACCTAAAACTGAGCCTAAACTGATCCTTAATCAGCCCTAAAACTGATTCTAAATCAGCCTAAAACTGATCCTAAACCAGCCCTAAAACTGATCCTAAATCAGCCCCAAAACAACCCCAAACCCCAAATCTGAACCCAAATCCGACCCCAAACCAGCCGAGCCTGTCCAGGAGCCGCACCCCGGCCCGTGCCGGCGCATAGCTGGGGGGAAATACTGAAAAAACCCTGAAACTGAGCCTAAAAACTGATCCTAAATCAGCCCTAAAACCGACCCCAAACCAGCCGAGCCCGTCCAGGAGCCGGCCGCCCCGTGCCCGGCATAGCTGGGGAAATACCGAAAAAACCCTAAAACTGAGCCTAAATCAGCCCTAAAACGACCTTAAATCAGCCCTAAAACCGACCTTAAATCAGCCTAAAACAGACCCCAAACCAGCCGAGCCCGTCCAGGAGCAGCGCCCCGGCCCGTGCCCCTAGCGTAGCTGGGGGGGAAATACCGAAAAACCCTGAAACTGATCCTAAATCAGCCTAAAACCGACCTTAAATCAGCCCTAAAACCGACCTTAAATCAGCCCTAAAACCGACCCCAAACCAGCCGAGCCCATCCAGGAGCCGCGCCCCGGCCCCGTGCCCGGCATAGCTGGGGGGGAAATACCGAAAAAACCCTAAAACTGAGCCTAAACTGATCCTTAATCAGCCCTAAAACTGATTCTAAATCAGCCCTAAAACTGATCCTAAACCAGCCCTAAAACTGATCCTAAATCAGCCCCAAAACAACCCCAAACCCCAAATCTGAACCCAAATCCGACCCCAAACCAGCCGAGCCCGTCCAGGACGCGCTTGGCCCGTGCCCCGGCATAGCTGGGGATAAAATACTGAAAAAAACCTAAAACTGAGCCTAAACTGATCCTTAATCAGCCCTAAAACCGACCCCCAAACCAGCCGAGCCCGTCCAGGAGCCGCGCCTGGCCCGTGCCCGCTGTAGCTGGGGGGAAATACCGAAAAACCCTGAAACTGAGCCTAAACTGATCCTAAATCAGCCCTAAAACCGACCCCAAACCAGCCGAGCCCATCCAGGAGCGCGCTCGACCCCGTGCCTCAGCATAGCTGGGGGGAAATACCGAAAAAACCCTAAAACTGAGCCTATAAATCAGCCCCTAAAACCGACCTTAAATCAGCCCTAAAACCGACCCCAAACCAGCCGAGCCGTCCAGGAGCGCGCCCGGCCCGTGCTCCCGGCATAGCTGGGGAAATACCGAAAAAAACCTAAAACTGAGCCTAAACTGATCCTTAATCAGCCCTAAAACCGACCCCAAACCCCAAATCTGAACCCAAACCGACCCCAAACCAGCCGTGCCCGTCCAGGAGCCAGCGCCCCGGCCCCGTGCCCGGCATAGCTGGGGGAAATACCGAAAAAACCCTAAAACTGATCCTGCTTAATCAGCCCCCCCTAAAACCGACCCCAAACCCCAAATCTGAACCCAAATCCGACCCCAAACCAGCCGTGCCCATCCAGGAGCCAGCGCCCGGCCCGCGTGCCCGCATAGCTGGGGGAAATAACAAAAATATCCTAAAACTGAGCCTAAACTGATCCTTAATCAGCCCTAAAACTGATCATAAATCAGCCCTAAAACTGATCCTAAATCAGCCCTAAAGCTGATCCTAAATCACACCCAAAACCGACCCCAAACCAGCTCCAAAGCAGCTGCACCTGACCCGTGCCCGGCATAGCTGGGGGACAGATCCCAAATCTGATGCCAAGTCTGACCCCAAACCAGCCTCAAATTGCCCCAAAATCCAACTGCAAATCCTCCTGAATCAGCCCCCAAATCCAACCCCAAATCCAACCCCAAATCAACCCAAACCCGACCCCAAATCTCCCCAAACCCAACCCTAAATGCCTCCACATCACCCCCAAATCCCCAAAGCCAACCCCAAATCAACCCCTGAATCAACTCCAAATTAAACCCCAGATTAACCTCAAATCCAACCCCAAATCAGTCCCAAACCCGACTCCAAATCCCCCAAACTGGACTGAAATCAACCCCTGAATCAATCCCAAACCCGACCCCAAATCCCCAAATCTTCCCCAAACAGCCCCAAAAATCAACCCGAAATCCCCCAAATCCAACCCCAAATCAGCCCCAAATCCCCCAAACCTGAGCCCCAAATCAACCCCCAAATCCCCCAAACTGGACTGAAATCAACTCCTGAATCAACCCCAAATCTGACCCCAAATCCCCCCAAACCTGACCCCCAAATCTGTCCCAAACAGCCCCAAAAATCAACCCAAAATCCCCAAATCCAACCTCAAATCAGCCCCAAATCCCCCCCTAAACCCGACCCCAAACTCGACCCCAAATCTGATCCCCAATCCCCCCGAACCCAACCTAAACTCGACCCCCAAATCCTCCCAAATCAGCCTCCAAATGAACCTCAAGCCCAAACCCAAACCTGACTGAAACAGTCCCCTAACTCCAACCCCAATGCCCCCAAATTAAACCCCAAATCCAACCCCAAATTAACCCCTGAATCAACCCCAAATTAAGTTCTCCAAATCCCCCCCCAAACCCGCAGCCCCAGCCCCCAGGCCCTGGGCGGGTTTCTCACATGTAGAGGTCGCGGCCCCCCAGCTCTCCTGCAGCTGCTGCGGGGTCGGGGCGCCCGCCACGCCCCTCTGCCAGCCTGGCTCGCTGGGGAATGGGAAATGGGAAAATGGGAAAATGGGAAAAGGGGCAGGATTTAGTGGGAACCACACGCCCTGCCAGCCCGGCTCTGCTGGGAATGGGAAAAATGGGAAAAATGAAATGGGAAACGGAAAAGGGAAAAGTGGGGCAGGATTTGGGGTGGGAACCGCCACGCCCTGCCAGCCCGGCTCGCTGGGGAATGGGAAATGGGAAAATGGGAAAAATGGGAAAAGGGAAAAATGGGAAAAGGGAAAAAATGGGAAAAGGGAAAAATGGGAAAAGGGAAAAAATGGGGAAAATGGGGCAGGATTTGGGGTGGAACTGCCACGCCTCTGCCAGCCCGGCTCGCTGGGGAGTGGGAAATGGGAAAATGGGAAAAAAGGGGAAATGGGGAAAATGGGAAAATGGGAAAAATGGGGCAGGATTTGGGGTGGAACCACCACGCCTGCCAGCCCGGCTCGCTGGGGAATGGGAAAATGGGAAAAATGGGAAAAAATGGGAAAAAGGGGCAGGATTTGGGTGGAACCGCCACGCCTGCCAGCCCGGCTCGCTGGGGAATGGGAAAAGGGAAAAAGGGAAAAAGGGGAAAAAGGGAAAAAGGGGAAAAAGGGGAAAAAGGGGAAAAAGGGGAAAAAGGGAAAAGGGGAAAAAAGGGAAAAAGGGGAAAAAAGGGAAAAAGGGAAAAAGGGGAAAAAGGGGAAAAGGGGAGAAAAAGGGGCAGGATTTGGGGTGGAACCGCCACGCCCTGCCAGCCCGGCTCGGCTGGGGAATGGGAAATGGGAAAAAATGGATAAAAAGGAAAAATGGGAAAAAGGGGGCAGGATTTGGGGTGGGAACTGCCACGCCCTGCCAGCCCGGCTCGCTGGGGAATGGGAAATGGGAAATGGGGAAAAAGGGGAAAATGGGAAAAATGGGAAAAGGGGGCAGGATTTGGGGTGGGAACTACCACGCCCTGCCAGCCCGGCTCGCTGGGGAATGGGAAATGGGAAAAATGGAAAAATGGGAAAAGGGAAAATGGATAAAAGGAAAAATGGGGAAAAAGGGGCAGGATTTGGGGTGGGAACCGCCACGCCTCTGCCAGCCCGGCTCGCTGGGGAATGGGAAAAATGGGAAAATGGGAAATGGGGAAAATGGGGCAGGATTTGGGGTGGGAACCGCCACGCCTGCCAGCCTGGCTCGCTGGGGAATGGGAAAAGGGGAAAAAGGGGAAAAGGGGGAAAAGGGGGAAAAGGGGAAAAGGGGAAAAGGGGAAAAGGAAAGGGGAAAAGGGGAAAAGGGGGAAAAGGGGAAAAAGGGGGAAAAAGGGGGAAAAAGGGGAAAAGGGAAAAAGGGGGAAAAGGGGAAAAGGGGGAAAAGGGAAAAATGGGAAATGGGGCAGGATTTGGGGTGGGAACCGCCACGCCCTGCCAGCCCGGCTCGCTATGGGGAATGGGAAATGGGAAAAATGGATAAAAGGGAAAAATGGGAAAAATGGGAAAATGGGGAAAATGGGGAAAATGGATAAAAGGGAAAAATGGGAGAATGGGAAATGGGAAAATGGGGAAAAGGGGAAAATGGGAAGAAGGGAAAATGGGAAAATGGGAAAAAGGGGGAAATGGGGCAGGATTTAGGGTGGGAACTGCCACCCTGGGTCGCTGGGATGGGGAAAAAAGGGAAAAAAGGGGAAAATGGGGGAAAATGGGGAAAATGGGATGGGGAGAGGGAAAATGGGGCAGGATTTGGGGTGCAAAACCCAAAACTGGGGGAAAGGGGCAGGATTTGGGATTCCTGAGAGATTTTGGGATCCTGGAGGGGATTTTGGGGACCCATGGCAGTTTTGGATATCCCAGGGCAGTTTTGGGGATCCCAGGGTGGTTTTTGGGTTCCCAGGGCAGTTTTGGGGTCCCAGGGCAGTTTTTGGGGTTCCCAGGGCAGTGTTTGGACATCCCAGGGCAGTTTTTGATATCCCAGGGCAGTTTTGGATATCCCAGGGCAGTTTCTGGATATCCCAGGGCAGTTTCTGGATATCCCAGGGCAGTTTTGGGTTCCCAGGGCAGTTTTGTATATCCCAGGGTGTGTTTTTGGATTCCCAGGGCAGTTTTTGGATATCCCGGGCAGTTTCTGGGGTCCCAAGGGTGTTTTTTGGGGTCCCAGGGCAGTTTTTGGGGGCCCCAGGGCAGTTTTGGATATCCCAGGGTGTTTTTTGGGGTCCCAGGGCAGTTTTGGGGTCCCAAGGCAGTTTTGGGGTCCCAGGGCAGTTTTGGGGTTCCCAGGGCAGTTTTGGGTTCCCAGGGCAGTTTTTGGGATCCCAGGGCAGTTTTTGGGGTCCCAGGGCAGTTTCTGGATATCCCAGGGCAGTTTTGGATATCCCAGGGCAGTTTTGGGTTCCCAGGGCAGTTTTTGGGGTCCCAGGGCAGTTTTTGTATATCCCAGGGTGTTTTTGGGTTCCCAGGGCAGTTTTTGGATATCCCGGGGCAGTTTTGGGGTCCCAGGGCAGTTTCTGGATATCCCAGGGCAGTTTTGGGGATCCCAGGGCAGTTTTTGGGGTCCCAGCGCAGTTTTGGATATCCCAGGGCAGTTTTTGGGGTTCCCAGGGTGTTTTTGGGTTCCCAGGGCAGTTTTTTGGGGTCTCAGGGTGTTTTTTTGGGGTTCCAGGGCAGTTTTTGGATATCCCAGGGCAGTTTTGGATATCCCAGGGCAGTTTCTGGATATCCCAGGGCAGTTTTTGGATATCCCAGGGCAGTTTTGGATATCCCAGGGCAGCTTCTGGATATCCCAGGGCAGTTTTGGATATCCCAGGGCAGTTTCTGGATATCCCAGGGCAGTTTCTGGATATCCCAGGGCAGTTTTTGGATATCCCAGGGCAGTTTCTGGGGTCCCAGGGCAGTTTTGGATATCCCAGGGCAGTTTTTGGGGTTCCAGGGCAGTTTTAGGTATCCCAGGGCAGCTTCTGGATATCCCAGGGCAGTTTCTGGATATCCCAGGGCAGTTTCTGGATATCCCAGGGCAGTTTCTGGATATCCCAGGGCAGTTTCTGGATATCCCAGGGCAGTTTTGGGGCCCCACCTCTGGAACCAGTCGCTGAGCGCTGCTCGGTGCCGCCCAGGTCGCGCTGGGGGTTCAGCACGTAGAACCGCACCGGGGAGTCGACGCCGCGGCGCAGCACCGAGTCGCGGGCACTGCGGGGAGGGAGGGGCACCTGGGAATGGCGGCCAGGTGCGCCAGGTGTGTGCCAGGTGTGCCCAGGTGTGTGCCAGGTGTCGCCAGGTGTGTGTCAGGTGCGCCAGGTGTGTGCCAGGTGTGTGCCAGGTGTGCCCAGGTGTGTGCCAGGTGTGTGTGTGCCCAGGTGTGTGTGCCCAGGTGTGTGTGCCCAGGTGTGTGCCAGGTGTGTGTGCCCAGGTGTGTGCCCAGACGCACCAGGTGTGTGCCAGGTGTGTGCCAGGTGTGCCCAGATGCGCCAGGTGTGTGTGCCCAGGTGTGCCCAGGTGTGCGCTAGGTGGGTGTGTCAGGTGTGCGTGCCAGGTGTGTGCCAGGTGTGTGTGCTAGGTGGGTGTGTCAGGTGTGCGCCAGGTGTGTGCCCAGGTGTGTGTCGCCCCAGATCGCCAGGTGTGTGCCAGGTGTGTGTGCCCAGGTCGCCAGGTGTGGCCAGGTGTGCCCGCCAGGTGTGTGTGCCCAGATGCACCAGGTGTGTGCCAGGTGTGTGTGCCCGGTGTGTGCCCAGGTGTGTGTGCCCAGGTGTGCGTGCCCAATCCCAGGTGTGCCAGGTGTGTGTTCCCAATCCCAGGTGTGTGTCCCTGCCCCAGGTGTGTGTCCCTGTTCTAGGTGTGCCAGGTGTGTGTTCCCAATCCCAGGTGTGTGTCCCTGCCCCAGGTGTGTGTCCCTGTTCTAGGTGTGCCACGTGTGTGTGCCCAATCCCAGGTGCGCCAGGTGTGTGACCATGTCTGTGTCAGGTGTGCCCAGGTGTATGCCCAGGTGTGTCCAGGTGTGCCCAGCTATGTGTCCCCAATCCCAGGTGTGTCCAGTTGTGTGTGCCCAATGCCAGGTGTGTGCCCCAGGTGTGCCGTACCTGTCTCAGGTGTGTGTCCCTGCCCCAGGTGTCCCCAGGTGTGTGTACCTGTCCTGTACCTGCCCCAGGTGTGTGTACCTGCCCCAGGTGTGTGTGTGTACCTGTCCCAGGGGTCCCCAGGTGTGTACCTGTCTCCAGGTGTGCTGTGCCTGTCCCCAGGTGTGTGTACCTGCTGTGCCAGCCTGTAGCTGAGCAGGAAGCGCAGCCCTGGCAGGTGTGTGTGTGTGTACCTGTCCCAGGTGTGTACCTGTCCTGTACCTGTCTCAGGTGTGTGTACCTGCCCCAGGTGTGTGTACCTGTCCCAGGTATGTGTACCTGCCCCAGGTGTGTCCCAGGTGTGTGTACCTGTCCTGTACCTGCCCCAGGTGTGTGTACCTGCCCCAGGTGTGTGTGTGTGTACCTGTCCCAGGTGTGTACCTGTCCTGTACCTGTCCCAGGTGTGTCCCCAGGTGTGTGTACCTGCCCCAGGTGTGTGTACCTGTCCCCAGGTGTGTCCCAGGTGTGTGTACCTGTCCCCAGGTGTGTGTACCTGCTGTGCCAGCCCGTAGCTGAGCAGGAAGCGCAGCCCCGGCAGCCGCGTCACCGGAACGTTCCGCAGGGTCCCGGAGCTCTCCCAGGGCAGGCGCTGCAGGTGCTGGGACAGGTGAGACAGGGACAGGTGAGACAGGGACAGGTGAGGGACAGGGACAGGGGAGAGGGAAGAAGAGGAGGATGAAAAAAGGAGGAAGAGGGGGAAGAAAAAAAAGGAAGAAAGAAGAGGAGGAAGAAAGGAGTAGAGTAGGAAGAAGGAAAAGGAGGAAGAAGAAGGAAAAGGAAAGTGGGAGTAGGAGAAGAGGAGGAAGAAGAAGAGGAAGAAGTAAAAGGAGGAGGAAGAGGAGAAGGAAGAAGAAAAAGGAGGAAGAAAGGAGAAGGAGGAAGAAGAAGGAAAAGGAGGAAGAAGGAAAAGGAAAGTCAGTAGGGAGAGGAGGAGGAAAAGGAAAGGAAGGTGGGGAAAAGGAAGTGTGGGGAAAAGGATGAGGAAGGTGTGAGGAGGAAGACAAGGATGAGGAAGGGGAGGAAGACGAGGAAGATAAAATGAGGAAGGAAGAGGAGGGAAGAGAGGAAGTTGTGAGGAGGAAAATGAGGAAGATGAGGACGGAGATGAAGACGAAGGAGCTGGGGAAGGATGATGAAGGTGAGGAAGATGAGGGAGCTGGGGGGAGGATGATGAGGGTGGAGGAAGATGAGGGAGCTGAGGGAGGTGAGGGAGCTGGGGAAGGATGACGAGGGTGAGGAAGGTGAGGAAGATGAGGAGATGAGGGAGGATGATGAGGGTGAGGAAGATGAGGGAGATGAGGAAGCGGATGAGGCTGGAGGAGCTGGAATGATGAGGGTGAGGAAGCTGATGAGGCTGGAGGAGCTGGGGAGGATGACGAGGGTGAGGAAGGTGAGGGAGGATGACGAGGGGTGAGGGAAGGTGAGGGAGGATGATGGGGGTGAGGAAGGTGAGGGAGGATGATGGGGGTGAGGAAGGTGAGGGAGCTGGGGAGGATGATAAGGTGAGGAAGATGAGGAGGTGAGGAGCTGGGGAGGATGACGAGGGTGAGGAAGGTGAGGAGGATGACGAGGGTGAGGAAGGTGAGGGAGGATGACGAGGGTGAGGAAGGTGAGGGAGGATGATGAGGGTGAGGAAGGCCGGCTCTCACCCGGTCCAGCAGCAGCAGCACGATTCCTGCGCCGCTTCCCGGCCGCGCCGAGCGCCGCTCCAGCGCCCTCGGCCAGCAGCAGCCGCGCCACGCAGCGGCCGCGCACGGACACAGGGACAGCGCCAGGGAGCTTAGATCGGCCGGGAGAGAGTGGCCAGCAGAGTCTGGGGGACAGAGAGAGAGGGGGATCAGAACCCCAAAATGTGGGATTGGAACCCCAAAATGTGAGAGAGAGGCCGGGCCGGACACAGGGACACGGCCAGGGAGCACAGATCGGCCGGGGAGAGAGTGGCCAGCAGAGTCTGGGGGACAGAGAGAGAGGGGGATCAGAACCCAAAATGTGGGATTGGAACCCCAAAATGTGGGGTTGGAACCCCAAAATCTGAGAGAGAGGCCAGGCCGGACACAGGGACACGGCCAGGGAGCGCAGATCGGCCGGGAGAGAGTGGCCAGCAGAGTCTGGGGGAGAGAGAGAGTGAGAGCAGAACCCCAAAATGTGGGATTGGAACCCCAAAATGTGGGATTGGAACCCCAAAATGTGAGAGAGAGGCTGGGCCGGACACAGGGACATGGCCAGGAGCGTGCATCGGCCGGAGAGAGGGCGGCCAGCAGAGTCTGGGGGACAGAGAGAGAGAGAGAGAAGCAGAACCCCAAAATATGGGATCAGAACCCCAAAATGTGGATTGGGAACCCCAAAATCTGCAGGACACCGGGCCGGACACAGGGACACGGCCAGGGAGTGTACATCGGCCGGAGAGAGAGCGGCCAGCAGAGTCTGGGGGAGAGAGAGTGGAGAGCAGAACCCCAAAATGTGGGGATCAGAACTCTAAAACCTGGGATTGAATCCCAAAATCCTGGGATCAGCATCTCCAAACCGGCGATCACCACTGCAAACCCAAATCCCAAACCCCAAACCCCAAACCCTAAATCCCAAATCCCCAACCCCAAACCCCCAAATTACAAACCCCAAAACCCAAACCCCAAAGCCCTAAATCCCAAATCCCAAATCCCCAAACCCCAAATCCCAAACCCCAGACCCAACCCCAGCCCCCAGGCAGCACCTGCAGCAGGGCGAGGCGGGGCTCTCCCAGCCGCACTCCTGCAGCTCCCTGCAGCAGCTGGGACAGTTCCTGCTCCTCCAGGGGAGCTCCCGGATCCCGCGGCAGCAGCAGCCCTCCAGCACCCCAAAACCTCCGAGTCCAGGCTCTGGATCAGGCTCTGGGGAGACACCCACTGGGAATGGGATCCTGACCCCAAAAACTCCAGGAATGCCACGGAAATCCCAAGAGGAAATCCCCAAAGGACAGAAAATCCCAAAGGAAACCCCAAAAGAAACCGCATGAAGGAAACCCCAAAGAACTCTGGCGCAAATCCCAAAGGGAATCCCTGAAGGAAACCCAAAAGGAATCCCAAAAGGAAACCCCAAAAGAAATCCCTAGAGAGAAAAATCCCCAGGAATCCCTCAGAAGGAATCCTAAAAGGAATCCCCAAAAGGAATCGAGGAAAATCCCAAGGAATCCCCAAAAGAAACCCCCAAAGGAATCAGGGAAATCCCAGCAGGAATCTCTGGGGGATTTCCAGAGAATCCCAAGGCAGGTTATGGGGTGGGTCAGGCCCCATTCCAAAAGGTTTGCCCAATATTTGGGGGTTTGGGAAAGTGGGAATCCCACAGTAAATCCCACAGGAATCTCAGGGAAAATCCCAGGGAATTCCCACAAGGAATCAGGGAAAATCCCACAAGGAATCCCATGGAAAATCCCACAGGAACCTCAAGGAAATCCCACAGGAATCTCATGGAAAATCCTACAGGAATTCCAGAGAAATTCAACAGGAAATCAGGGAAAATCCTGAAGGAATCTCAGGGAAAATCCCACAGGAATCCCAGGGAAAATCCCACAGGGATCCTAGGGAAAATCCCAGGGAAATCATAGCAGGAATCCCAAGGAAATCCCACAGGAATCCCAGCAGGAATCTCAGAGAAATCCCACAGGAATCTCATGGGAAATCCCACAGGGAAAATCCCAGGGGAAATCCCACAGGGATCCCAGGGGAAATCACAGTGGAAATCCCACAGGAATCCCAGGGGAAATCCCACAGGAATCCCAGCAGGAATCTCAACGAAATTCCACAGGAATCCCAAGGAAATCCCAGCAGGAATCCCAGGGAAATCCCACAGGAATCCCAGGGGAAATCAGGAAATCCACAGGAACCCAGGAAATCCCACAGGAACCCCAGGAAATCCCACAGGAACCCCAGGGAAATCACAGGAATCCCAGGGAAAATCCACAGGAATCCCAGGGAAAATCACAGGAAGCCAGGGGAAATCCCAGGAAACCCACAGGAATCCCAGGAAACCCCACAGGAATCCCAGGGGAAACCCCACAGGAATCCCAGGGAAATCCCAGAGGAAGCCCGGGGGGATTTCCAGGGCCCCCAGGATGTTGGGGGTTCCCCAGCCCCACCTGCATGCGCAGGTCCAGGCGGGATCTGCGCTCCCACCACTCCCGGCGCTCGGTGCAGCCGTTGGCCTCGCGCTGCTCCCGCTGGATCTGCTCCAGCTCCGCAGGGAGCCCGCTCAGGGGGCCTGGGGGAGAAAGCGGGGTGGGACCAGGAATTCCAGGCCCTGGGATTTGGGGTGACCCCTTTCCTTGATCTTAATCTCTGGAATTTGGGGTGGATGAGCTCAAATTCCCAGAGAACCCTGCTCAGGAATGCGAACAGGGGAGGGATCAGGAATTGTGGCCCCTGGGATTTGGGGTGATCCTTTTTCCCTGATCCAAACCCCTGGAATGTGGGGTGACCCCCTTTCTGGGAGTCTGGCCCCTGGAATATGGGGTGATTGTTTTTCCCTGATCCTAATCCCTGGGATTTGGGTGAACCCCTGCTCCCCTTGGATCTGCCTCAAATTCCCGCAGGATCCCACTCAGGGGCCTGGGGGCAATGGGATCAGGAATTCCAGCCCCTGGATTTAGGGGTGACCCTTTCCTTGATCCTAATCTCTGAATTTGGGGTGACCCCCTGCTCCCGCTGGATCTGCTCCAGCTCCGCGAGGAGCCCGCTCAGGGGGCCTGGGGAGAAACGGGGTGGCATCAGGAATTCCGGGCCCTGGGATTTGGGGTGACCCTGTGCTCCTGTGGGATGAGCTCAAATTCCCAGAGAACCCCGCTCAGGAATGGGAACAGGGGAGGATCGGGAATTCCGGGCCCTGGGATTTGGGGTGACCCCCAGCTCCCTGCAGGATCCCACTCAGGGCCTGGGGGGAGAAACAGGGGTGGCATCAGGAATTCTGGGCCCTGGGATTTGGGGTGACTCCTTTCTCTGATCCCAACCCCTGGGATTGCAGGTGTGCCTCACTCAGGAAGGGAGGAAGAAGAGGAAGGGAGGAAGGAAGGAAGGAAGGGAGGAAGAAGGAAGGAAGGGAAGGAAGAAGGAAGGAAGAAGAGGCAGGAAGAAGAGGCAGGAAGAAGAGGCAGGAAGAAGAGGCAGGAAGAAGAGGCAGGAAGAAGAGGCAGGAAGAAGAGGCGGGAAGAAGAGGAAGGAAGAAGAGGCAGGAAGAAGAGGCAGGAAGAAGAGGAAGGAAGAAGAGGAAGGAAGGTGGAAGAGGAAGGAAGGTGGAAGAGGAAGGAAGGTGGAAGAGGAAGGAAGGTAGAAGAGGAAGAAGCCAGGATCTCATCCCTGAATACTCAGTGCCCCCATCCCAGAAGAAGGATGAAGAGGAGGAAGAGGAGAAGAAAGACAAGGACAGGGATGAAGAGGATGAGGATAAGGATGAGGAGGAGGATGAGGATGAAGATGAGGAGGATGAGAAGGAAGATAAGGATAAGGATGAGGATGAAGACAAGGATGAAGATGAGGACAGGGATGAGGATGAGCATGAAGACAGGGATGATGAGGAGGATGAGGAGGATGAAGACATGAAGACAGAAGAGGAAGATGAGGATAGGGATGAGGAGAATGAGCAGGAAGACAAGGAGGAGGATAAGGAGGATGAAGATGAGGATGAGGAGGGGATGAGGATGAAGATGAGGGGATGAGAACTAAGATAAGGATAGGGATGAGGATGAAGACGAGGGGATGAGATGAAGATAAGGACAGGGATGAGGATGAGCATGAAGAACAAGGAGCAGCACGAGGATGATGAGGATGAGGAGGGGATGAAGATGAGGATGAAGATGAGGAGGATGGACGAGGATGAGGATGAAGATGAGGATGAAGATGAGGATGAAGAGGATGAGGATGAAGATGAGGAGGATGAGGATGAAGATAAGGACAGGGATGAGATGAAAGACGTGATGAGGATGAAGGACAGGATGAGTGATGAGCATGAAGACAAGGATGACGAGGATGAGGAGGATGAAGATGAGGATGAAGATGAAGAGGATGAGGAGGATGAAGATGAAGATGATGAGGACGAAGGCCGTGGCCGACCTGCCCGTGCTCCGTGTCGTCGCACGCCAGCGGCTCGCGCGCTCCAGCCGCTCAGCAGCAGCATCGCCCCCGGGCGGCGGGCTGGCACTCGCCAGGGACAGCTGGCACACCGTCACCTGGGACACCCCAAACCATCACCCCAAATTCCATCCATCACCCCAAATTCCATTCATCAACCCAAATCCCATCCATCACCCCAGACTCATCTCCCAAATTCATCCCAAACCATCCCTGTGT
>JAKWBO010001217.1:0-17043 GCA_034336685.1 Luscinia luscinia
TCCCCATTCCATTCCCAGTCAGTCCCCACATTTCCATTCCCAGTCCCACTCCCATGCCCATTCCCATTCCATTCCCGTTCCCATTCCATTTCCCAGTCCCTGTCCCCATTCCATTCCCAGTCCAGTCCCCATTCCCCATTCCCATTCCCATTCCCATTCCCATTTCCCATTCCATTCCCCATTCCCATTTACCATTCCCCATTCCCATTCCCATTCCCCATTCCCATGTCCCAGTTCCCATTCCCCATTCCCATTCCCCATTCCCATTCCCGATTCCCATTCCCCATTCCCATTCCCATTCCCCATTTCCCATTCCCCATTCCCATTCCCCATTCCCCATTCCCATTCCCCATTCCCATTCCATTCCCCATTCCCATTCCCATTCCCATTCCCCATTCCATTCCCCCATTCCCATTCCCATTCCCCATTCCCCATTCCCCATTCCCCATTCCCCATTCCCATTCCTATTCCCATTCCCATTCCCATTCCCCATTCCCATTCCCCATTCCCCATTCCCCATTCCCCATTCCCATTCCCCATTCCCATTCCCATTCCCATTCCCCATTCCCATTCCCTATTCCCAGTTCCCATTCCCATTCCCATTCCCATTCCCCATTCCCCATTCCCCATTCCCATTCCCCATTCCCATTCCCCATTCCCATTTCCCATTCCCCATTCCCATTCCCATTTTCCATTCCCATTCCCCATTCTCCATTCCCATTCCCATTCCCCATTCCCCATTCCCATGTCCCCATTCCCATTCCCATTCCCCGTTCCCAGTCCTCATTCCCCCATTCCCCATTCCCCATTCCCATTCCCCATTCCCTGTCCCATTCCCCATTCCCATTCCCCATTCCCCATTCCCCATTCCCATTCCCATTCCCCATTCCCATTCCCATTCCCATTCCCCATTCCCCATTCCATTCCCATTCCCATTCATCCCATTCCCATTCCCCATTCCCATTCCCATTCCCCATTCCCATTCCCATTCCCATTCCCCATTCCCCATTCCCCATTCCCCATTCCCCATTCCCCATTCCCATTCCCCATTCCCCATTCCCATTCCCCATTCCCCATTCCCATTCCCCATTCTCCATTCCCCATTCCCCATTCCCCATTCCCATTCTCCCCATTCCCATTCCCCATTCCCCAATCCCATTCCCCATTCCCCATTCCCCATTCCCCATTCCCATTCCCCATTCCCATTCCCCATTCCCCATTCCCATTCCCCATTCTCCATTCCCATTCCCATTCCCCATTCCCATTCCCATTCCCCATTCCTCCATTCCTCATTCCCATTCCCATTCCCATTCCCATTCCCCATTCCCCATTCCCATTCCATTCCCATTCCCCATTCCCCATTCCCATTCCCATTCCCATTTCCCATTCCCCATTTCCATTCTCCCATTCCCATTCCCATTTCCCATTCCATTCCCCATTCCCCATTCCCATTCCCATTCCCATTCCCCACTCCCATTCCCATTCCCCATTTCCCATTCCCATTCCCATTCCCATTCCCATTCCCATTTCCCATTCCCATTCCCATTCCCATTCCCATTCCCCATTCCCCATTCCATTCCATTCCCCATTCCCATTCCCATTCCCCATTCCCATTCCTGTTCCCATTCCCTATTCCCCATTCCCATTCCCCATTCCCCATTCCCATTCCCCATTCCCCATTCCATTTCCCATTCCCATTCCCATTCCATTCCCATTTCCCATTTCCCCATTCCCCATTCCATTCATTCCCCATTCCCCATTCCCCATTCCCATTCCCATTCCCCATTCCCATTCCCATTCCCCATTCCCATTCCCATTCCCATTCCCATTCCCCATTCCCCATTCCCATTCCCCATTCCCCTTTCCCATTCCCCATTCCCATTCATTCCCATTCCCATTCCATTCCCATTCCCATTCCCATTCCCATTCCCCATTCCCATTCCCCATTCCCATTCCCCATTCCCCATTCCCCATTCCCATTCGGTCCCCATTCCCATTCCCATTCCCATTCCCCATTCCCGTTCCCATTCCCATTCCCTTCCGTTCCGTTCCATTTCCCATTCGTCCCCGTTCCATTCCCCATTTTCCCGTTCGTCCCTATTCCCCATTCCAGTCCCATTCCCCATTCCCCATTCCATTCCCGTTCCCCATTCCCTATTCCATTCCCATTCCCATTCCCATTCCATTCCCATTCCCATTCCCCCATTCCTATTCCCTGTCCCATTCCCCATTCCCTGTCTCCTTTCCCGTTCCATTCCCCATTCCCCATTCCCATTTCCCGTTCCCTGTTCATTCCCTATTCCCAGTCCCCATTCCCTATTCCCGGTCCCCATTCCCCATTCCCTGTCCCCATTCCCTATTCCCGGTCCCGTTCCCATTCCCCTTTTCCCGTTCCCGGTCCTATTCCCTATTCCCGGTCCCCATTCCCATTCCCTGTCCCCATTCCCTGTTCATTCCCTATTCCCGCCCCTTTCCCCTCCTTCGGGGCGGGCTCACCCTCAGCCGCTCCTTTTCCAGCCGCGATCCCAAATCCCGGTTTTCGGTGGCCGCTGTCCAGCCCCGCGCCCTTCCCGCTTTTCCGCGCCGGTCCCGCATGATCCTGCCGGGAATTCCGGGCGCTCCCCCGGGCAGTTTTGGGGTCGCGGGGCCGGGGCGGGGAGCCGCTCCCAGAGCCCGTGCGGGACGCGGAGGCGCCGGGCGGATGCGGGATTTGGGGCGCTGAGGCCCCGGCGGGGGCGATGCGAGGTGAGCGCGGCGGATCCGGGGCTGGGGAGGGGCGGGAATCCCCAAATCCCACCCGGGAATCCCAAAAACCCATTCGGAGGGATCCAGAAGCCCAGAGAGGACAAAAACACTCGAATGAATCCTAAAACCCACCGGGATAATCCCAAAAACCGACCTGGGAAGATCCCAGAAACCCTCTCGGAGGGGAACCCAAAAACCCACCTGGAGTCTAAAACCCACCTGGGGAATCCAAAACCCACCTAGGATCTAAAGCCACCGGGGAATCCTAAAAACCCACTTGGGAATCCTAAAAACCCACCTGGGGGAATCTAAAAACCCACCTAGGAATCCTAAAACCCACCTGGGGAGATCCTAAAACCCATCTGAAATCCTAAAAACCCACCTGGGAGAACCCCAAAAACCAACAAGGGGAGTCCCAAAACCTACAGGAGAATCTCAAAATCAAAATCTCAAAATGGGGGTAATCCCAAAATCTCACCTGGAAGAATCCTAAAATCCCACTGGGGAGAATCCCAAAACCCACTTGGAAGAATCCCAAAAACCCAGCCGGGATATCCCAAAAATCCACTGAGGGGTGGGAAATTCCAAAATCCCACCAGAGAGAATCCCAAAACCCACTCGAGGAGAATCCCAAAAATCCATAGTGGAGGAGATCCCAAAATCCCAAAATCCCATCCGGATGAATCCCATAAGGAAAAAAACCTCGGGATAAGCAGGAAGGGGAATTGTACCCCCAAAAAAAAAAAAAAATTGGGATGGATCCAGGGGACACGGTGGGAATGCTGGGGTTTGGGAATCTGGGAATGCTGAGCTTTGGGATTTTGGGAATGGTGAGCTCTGGGATTCTGGGAATGCTGAGCTCTGGGATTTTGGAATGCTGAGCTCAGGGATTTTTTGGGAATGGGGGGCTCGGACACCTCCAGCCCCAGGAAATTTGGGAAGTGTGGGAAGAGACATCCCAGGGGTTTTTATGGATGGGAATTCCTTGGGATCTGGGAGCCATCCCTGGACATTCCAAATTTTCCACCCTGACCCATGGAGGGACTCCGGGAATTTTTCGGGTTTTTTTTAATGTTTGAGAATTCAGGAGCCATTTCTGGAGCATCCCAAATTTCCCCTCTCTCCCTCGGAATGGGAGCACAGGGAACTTTTCCTTTTCATGGCTGGGAATCTTGGAATTCCCTGGGAACTATCCCTGGACATCCCAAATTTTTCCCCCCTGACCAGGGAGGGGCACCAGGAATTTTTGAGTTGGTTTTTTTTTTAATGTTTGGGAATTTGGGAATTCTCTGGGATCTGGGAGCCACCCCTGGAATTCCCAAATTTCCCACCCTGACCCAGGGAGGAGCACTGGGAATTTTTCCTTTGCTCCCACGATTTTTATGGTTGGGAATCCCGGGAGCCTTCCCCGCCTCCATCTCCCACTTTTTTCCCAAATCCCAAAATTCCCTCAATTCCGGTCTTTGGGGTGCCAGGATTCCCGCTGGATCCTGGAGGGACCCGGATGTGTTCCCATGGGATTTGCCGGTGGTGGATCCCGGGTGGATTCCCGGCCTTTCCTTGGGAATGCTGGGCTGGGGGGTCCCCAGGGGATCCTTGGAATGGGATTTGGGATCTCAGGGATCCTGGGAATGGGATCTGGGAGCTCAGGGATCCTGGAAATGGGATCTGGGATCTCAGGGATCCTTGGAATGGGATCTGGGAGCTCAGGGATCCTGGGAATTCCGGGAATGGGATCAGGGAGCTCAGAGATCCTTGGGATGGGATCTGGGAACTCAGGGATCCTGGGAATGGGATCTGGGAACTCAGGGATCCTGGAAATGGGATTGGGGAGCTCAGGGATCCTGGGAATGGGATCTGGGAACTCAGGGATCCTGGGAATGGGATCTGGGATCTCAGGGATCCTGGGAATGGGATTGGGTAGCTCAGAGATCCTGGGAATTCCGGGAATGGGATCAGGGAGCTCAGAGATCCTTGGAATGGGATCTGGGCTCTCAGGGATGCTGGAAATGGGATCTGGGATCTCAGGGATGCTGTGAATGGGATCTGGGATCTCAGGGATCCTGGGAATGGGATTTGGGATCTCGGGGATCCTCGGGATGGGATCTGAGTATCTCAGGGATCCTGGAAATGGGACTGGGGAGCTCAGGGATCCTGGAAATGGGATCTGGGAACTCAGGGATCCTGGAAATGGGACTGGGGAGCTCAGGGATCCTGGGAATTCGGGAATGGGACTGAGAGCTCAGAGATCCTTGGGATGGGATCTGGGCTCTCAGTGATCCTCAGTACAGGATTTGGGGTCTCAGGGATCCTTGGAATGGATCTGAGCTCTCAGAGATTCCCTGAAATGGGATTTGGGATCTCAGGGATCCTCGGGATGGGATCTGGTATCTCAGGGATCCTGGAAATGGGACTGGGGAGCTCAGGGATCCTGGAAATGGGATCTGGGAACTCAGGGATCCTGGAAGTGGGATTGGGGAGCTCAAGGATCCTGGAAATGGGATCTGGGATCTCAGGGATCCTGGGAATTCCGGGAATGGGATCAGGGAGCTCAGAGATCCTTAGGATGGGATCTGGGCTCTCAGGAATCCTCAGTACAGGATTTGGGATCTCAGGGATCCTCGGGATGGATCTGGGCTCTCAGAGATTCCATGAAATGGGATTTGGGATCTCAGGGATCCTCGGAATGGGATTTGGGATCATAGGAATCCTCAAGATGGGATTTGGCATCTCAGGGATTCTCGGGATGGGATCTGGGATCTCAGGGATCCTTGGAATGGGATTTGGGATCTCAGGGATTCCCTGAAATGGGATTTGGGATCTCAGGGATCCTCGGGTTGGGATTTGGGATTTGGTTTGGGATCTCAGGGATTCTGATCCCGCTCCTTTGCCTTCCAGCGCCCGAGGCAGCCGAGGAGGAGGAGGAGGAGCAGATGCCGCCCTTCGGCTCCGGGGCGGGCGGTGAGAGCGGGAATTGCGGGACCGGGGGGAATTTGGGATTTGGAGGTGGGAATGGGGCCGGCGGGATCAGGGGGATTTTGGGATTTGAGGTGGGAATGGGACCACGGGTATTTTGGGATTTGGGGTGGGAAGCGGTGCCGGCGAGGATCAGGGGGATTTTGGGATTTGGGGGTGGGAGCAGGGCAGGCGGGACTGGAGGGATTTTGGGATTTGGGGTGGGAATGGGGCCAGCGGGATCAGGGGGGATTTTGGGATTTGGGAGTGGGAATGGGGACGGCGGGACAGGGGGGGATTTTGGGATTTGGGGTGGAGCAGGGCGGTGGGACCAGGGGATTTGGGATTTGGGGAGGAATGGGGCCGAAGCGGGATAAGGGGAATTTTGGGATTTAGGGTGGGAGTGGGACCAGGGGTATTTTGGGATTTGGGGTGGGAGTGGGGCTGGCGGGACTGGGGGGATTTTGGGATTTAGGGGTGGGAGTGGGGCCGGGAGGGACTGGGGGAATTTGGGATTTGGGGTGGGAGCGGGGCCGGTGGGACTGGAGGATTTTGGGATTTGGGGTGGGAATGGGGACTGGCGGGACAGGGGATTTTGGGATTTGGGGTGGGAACGGGGCCGAGGTGGGACCAGGGGATTTTGGGATTTGGGGAGGAATGGGGCCGGCCCGGGATAAGGGGAATTTTAGGATTTGGGGTGGGAGTGGGACCAGGGGTATTTTGGGGATTTGGGGGTAGAATGGGGCTGGCGGGACCGGGGTATTTTGGGATTTAGGCGGGGAGTAGGGCCGGAGGGACTGGGGATTTTAGGATTTAGGGTGGGAGCAGGGCCAGCGGGAATGGGAGATTTTGGGATTTGGGAGTTGGGAATGGAGGCGGCTGGACCGGGGGAATTTTGGGATTTGGGGTGGGAGCGGTACCAGGGTATTTTGGGATTTGGGGGTGGGAGTGGGGCCATGCGGGACCGAGGAATTTAGGATTTGGGGTGGGCATGGGACTAGGGAATTTTGGGATTTGGGGTGGGAGGCGGGACCGGTGGGACCGGGGGATTTAAGGATTTGGGGTGGGAATGGGACCAGGAGTATTTTGGGATTTGGGGGTGGAAATGGGGCCGACAGGACCGAGGATTACAGGATTTAGGGTGGGAAGGGGCCGGCCCGGGATCAGGGGGATTTTGGGATTTGGGGGTGGGAATGGGGCCGAGGAGGGACTGGGAAATTTTAAGGATTTGGGGTGGGAATGGGAACGGCGGGACTGAGGAATTTTGGATTTGGGAGTGGAAACTGAGGCTAGCGAGACTGAGGAATTTTGGGATTTAGGGGTGGGAGCGGGGCCGGCGGGACTGGGGGATTTTGGGATTTAGGGGTGGGAATGGGGCCGGCGGGATCAGGGGGATTTTGGGATTTGGGGTGGGAATGGGACCAGGAGTATTTTGGGATTTGGTGTGGGCATGGGGCCGGCCGGGATCAGGGGAGATCTTGGGATTTGGGGTGGGAATGGGGGCGGCCCGGGATCGGGGGGGATTTTGGGATTTGGGGGGCGGGAGTGGGGCCAAGCGGGATCGGGGGGGATTTTGGGATTTAGGGGTGGGAAGGGGGCCGACAGGACCGGGGGATTTAGGATTTGGGGTGGGAAGGGGCCGAGGCGGGATCAGGGGGATTTAGGATTTAGGATGGGAATGGGGCCAGCGGGACTGGGGGAATTTTAAGGATTTGGGGGTGGGAATGGGGCCGGCGGGACTGGGAGTATTTTGGGATTTGGGGTGGGAACAGGGCCGGCCGGGACTGGGGGATTTTGGGATTTGGGGTGGGAGTGGGGCTGGCGGGACTGGGGCAATTTTGGGATTTGGGGGTGGGAGTGGGGCCAGCGGGATCGGGGGGGATTTTGGGATTTGGGGTGGGAGTGGGGCCAGCGGGATCGGGGGATTTTGGGATTTGGGGTGGGAACGGGGCTGGCGGGATGGGGAATTTTGGGATTTGGGGGTGGGAATGGGGCCAGGGGTATTTTGGGATTTGGGGTGGGAATGGGACCAGAGGTATTTTGGGATTTAGGGGTGGGAATGGGGCCAGCGGGACTGGGGGAATTTTGGGATTTGGGTTGGGAATGGGGCCAGCGGGACTGGGGAATTTTGGGATTGGGGGTGGGAATGGGGCTGGCGGGACTGGGGAATTTTCGGATTTGGGGTGGGAAGGGGGCCCGGCGGTACCGGGGGAATTTTGGGATTTGGGGTGGGAATGGGGCCGGCGGGACTGGAGGAATTTTGGGATTTGGGGTGGGAGTGGGGCCGGCGGGACAGAGGGATTTTGGGATTTGGGGGTGGGAACGGGGCCAGCGGGATTGGGGGGATTTTGGGATTTGGGGCAGGAGTGGGGCCGGCGGGATCAGGGGGGATTTTGGGATTTGGGGTGGGAATGGGACCAGGGGGATTTTTGGGATTTGGGGCGGGAGCGGGGCCGGCGGGACGTGCCCACCCCATGGCGGCGGTCGCAGGGCGGCCCAGCGCTACCGCTGTGCCAGGAGCCGCCGCTGGGCGCAGCCGTGCGGGAGCCTATTCGCGCTGGCCGGGATCCTGCTGCTCGCCGTGAGCGTGCTGGGAGCGCTGGGTGAGACGGCGGGGACAGCGGGGACAGCAGGGACAGCAGGGACAGCAGGGACAGCGGGGACAGCAGGAATGGGAATGGGAACAGCGGGGACAGCGGGGACAGCGGGGACAGCAGGAATGGGAATGGGAACAGCGGGGACAGCGGGGACAGCGGGAATTGGAACGGGAACAGCGGGGACAGCGGGAACAGCGGGAATAACGGGGACAACGGGAATGGGAACAGCGGAATAGCGGGGACAACGGGAACAGCGGGAACAGCAGGAACAGCGGGGACAACGGGAATAATGGGACTGGGAACGGGAACAGCGGGAACAGCGGGAATAACAGGAATGGGAGCAGCAGGAACAGCGGGAACAGCGGGGACAGCGGGAATAACGGGAATAACAGGAATGGGAACGGGAACAGCGGGAACAGCGGGACAGCGGGAACAACGGGAATAACGGGAACAGCGGGAACAGCAGGAATAGCGGGAACAACGGGAATAATGGGAATGGGAGCGAGAACAGCAGGGACAGCGGGGACAGCGGGAATAACGGGAATAACGGGAATGGGAATGGGAACAGCGGGAACAGCGGGAATAACGGGAATGGGAACGGGAACAGCGGGAATAATGGGAATAACGGGAATGGAAGCGGGAACGGGAACAGTGGGAAGAGCAGGAACAGTGGGAACAATGAGAATAACGAGAATGGGAATGGAGCAGCAGGAACAATGAGAATAACGGGAATGGGAATGGGAACAGCGGGAACAACGGGAATAACGGGAATGGGAATGGGAACAGCAGGAACAACAGGAATAACGGGAATAATGGGAATGGGAACAGCGGGAACAGCGGGAACAGCGGGAATAACGGGAATGGGAATGGGAAGCGGAACAGCAGGAACAATGAGAATAACGGGAATGGGAATGGGAGCGGGAACAGCGGGAACAGTGGGAACAACGGGAATGGGAGCAGGGAACAGCGGGAACAGCGGGAATAATGGGAATAACGGGAATGGGAACAGCAGGAACAGCGGGAATAACGGGAACAACAGGAACAATGGGAATAGCGGGAACAACAGGAATAACGGAATAACAGGAATAACAGGAATGGGAACAATGGGAACAGCGGGAACAGCAGGAACAATGGGAATAGCGGGAACAACGGGAACAATGGGAACAGCAGGAACAATGGGAATAGCGGAACAACAGGCACAATGGGAACAGCAGGAACAACGGGAATGGGAACGGGAACAACGGGAATGATGGGAATGGGAACAGAAGTGGGAATGGGAACAAGGGGACGGGAATAGGAACAAGAAAGGGAACAGGATCGGGATTGCGAGCAGGAACAATGGGAGCAGGGAACCAGAACGGGAATGGGAGTGGGAATGTCAATGGGAACAGGAACAACAGGAATGGGAACAGGGGTGAGAACAAGAACAATGAGAACAGGAATGGGAATGGGAAAAACGGGAATGGGAATGGGAAAACAGGAACAGGAAGAGGAACGGAACAGGAATGGGAATTTGAAAGGAAACAGGAATGGGAAAGAGAACAGGAAAGGGAGTGGAACAGGAGTGGGAATGTGGATTGGGGTTGGGATTGGGATCGAGATTGGGGTTGGGATCAGGGTCAGGTTTAGGGTCAGGGTCGTGACTGAGGTCAGGATTGGGATGGAGATTGGAGTTGGGTCAGGGTCAGGATTGGGGTCAGGATTGGGATCGAGATCGGGACTGGGGTTGGGATCAGGGTCGGGACTGGGGTCAGGATTGGGGTTGGGATTAGAGTCAGGGCTGGGACTGAGATTGGGGTCGGGACTGGGGTCGAGACTGGGGTCGGGATTGGGATCGAGATTGAGAACAGGATCAGGATTAGGGTCAGGACTGGGGTCAGGATCAGAGTCGGGATCAAGATCAGGATTGGGATTGAGATCAGGATTGGGATTGAATTCAGGATCGGGATCAGGTTTGAGATCAAGATTGGGATGGGGATCAGAGTCAAGATCAAGATTGGTGTTGAGATAAAGATCAGGATCAGGGTCAGGGCTGGGGTTGGGATCAGAGTTGTCATTGGGATCGGGATTGGGATCGGGATTGGGATCAGGGTTGGGATGAGGATCGAGATAGGGGGTGGGATCAGGATCAGGGTTGGGATTAAGAGCAGGACCGGGATCGGGATTGGGATCGGATTGGGATCAGGGTTGGGATGAGGATCGAGATAGGGGTTGGGATCAGGATCAGGGTTGTGATCAAGAGCAGCATTGGGATCAGGATTGGGATCAGAGCTGGGACTGGGGGCACTCTGGCAGCACCTGGGAGACCGTGGGAGTTATCCCGGGAGTGGGGGTTGATCCATGGGCACATGGGAATCACCTGGAGCCTGGATCCCAGGGATTCCCGGGGGATCCCAGGATGGCAATTCCCACGGAGCCTGGATCCCAGGGATTCCCGGGGATCCCAGGGATGGCAATTCCATGGGAGCCTGGATCCCAGGGGATTCCCGGGGGGGTCCCAGGGATGGCAATTCCCACGGAGCCTGGATCCCAGCGATTCCCAGGGGATCCCAGGGATGGCAATTCCCACGGGAGCCTGGATCCCAGGGATTCCCGGGGGGATCCCAGGGATGGCAATTCCCACGGGAGCCTGGATCCCAGGGATTCCCGGGGGGGTCCCAGGGATGGCAATTCCACGGGAGCCTGGATCCCAGCGATTCCCGGGGGATCCCAGGGATGGCAATTCCCACGGGAGCCTGGATCCCAGGGATTCCTGGGGGATCTCAGGGATGGCAATTCCACGGAGCCTGGATCCCAGCGATTCCCGGGGGATCCCAGGGATGGCAATTCCCAAGGAGCCTGGATCCCAGCGATTCCCGGGGGATCCCAAGGATGGCAATTCCCACGGAGCCTGGATCCCAGCGATTCCCGGGGGATCCCAGGGATGGCAATTCCCAAGGGAAGCTGGATCCCAGGGATTCCCGGGGATCCCAGGGATGGCAATTCCCAAGGAAGCTGGATCCCAGGGATTCCCGGGGGGATCCCAGGGATGGCAATTCCACGGAGCCTGGATCCCAGGGATTCCCAGGGGATCCCAGGGATGGCAATTCCACGGAGCCTGGATCCCAGGGATTCCCAGGGGATCCCAGGGATGGCAATTCCCACGGGAGCCTGGATCCCAGCGATTCCCAGGGATCCCAGGGATGGCAATTCCCAAGGAAGCTGGATCCCAGGGATTCCCGGGGAATCCCAGGGATGGGTAATTCCACGGGAGCCTGGATCCCAGGGATTCCCGGGGATCCCAGGGATGGCAATTCCCACGGGAGCCTGGATCCCAGCGATTCCGGGGGATCCCAGGGATGGCAATTCCACGAGAGCCTGGATCCCAGGGATTCCTGGGGGATCCAAGGATGGCAATTCCACGGGAGCCTGGATCCCAGGGATTCCAGGGGATCCCAGGGATGGCAATTCCCACGGGAGCCTGGATCCCAAGGATTCCCAGGAACTGCAATTCCCAAGGGATTCGTCCTGGAGGAGGGTGGATTCCCCCAAGGGATGGGATCCTGGAGGAGCTCTGGCGAACCCCAGGCCCCCGGGAATGCCCATCCCAATCCCCCCAGTGCGGGGCCACCATTCCCGGCTCCCTGACCTCCCCAATTCCCAAATTCCCGGGCAGTGTTCCGGAAGGTGGATTCCATCTCCGAGGAGATCAGCTCATCCCAGACCGTGTACGAGCAGAAACTCCTCTCCCTGCAGGAGGATCTCCAGGGACTGGGTGAGGATCAGGATTTTCCAGGGATTCCTCCCTTTTCCAGCTCCTGTGGCTCCCCCCGAGCCAAATCCCTGCTTTTTTTTCCCAGGATTTTGGGCAGATCCCAAGGGTGGGGTTGGTGGGGTGGGGCTTTGGAGAAGCTCTCCCAGTGCCTGAATCCAGGGTCACAGAATCCTGGAATTCCAAAGGATTGGGGTGGGAAGGGCCCTCCAGTCCCCGGCTGCATCCCGGGATCCCTTCCCCAATCCCAGGCTGCTCCAGTTCCCGTCCGGCCTGGAGCTGGGATCCAACCATGGAGCAGCTCCTGGAGCTTGGGATGCAGGGATGGGATACAGGGATACAGGGATGGGATACAGGGATGGGATGGGATGGGATGGGATGGGATACAGGGATGGGATACAGGGATGGATGGGATGGGATGGGATGGGATACAGGGATGGGATACAGGGATAGGATACAGGGATAGGATGGGATACAGGGATGGGATACAAGGGATGGGATGGGATAGAGATAGAGATAGGATGAGATAGAGATAGGATAGGATAGGATACAGGGATGGGATAGGATACAGAGATGGGATGAGATAGAGATAGAGATAGGGATGGAGATAGAGATAGAGATGAGATGGAGATGGAATGGGATGGGATGGAGATGAGATAGGATACAGGGATGGGATAGAGATGGAATACAGGGATGGGATAGGATACAGGGATGGGATACAGGGATGGGATACAGGGATGGGATACAGGGATGGGATACAGGGATGGGATGGGATACAGGGATGGGATACAGGGATGGATGGGATACAGAGATAGGATGGGATGGATGAGATACAGGATGGGATGGGATGGGATGGGATGGGATACAGGGATGGGATGGGATGGGATGGGATGGGATGGGATGGGATAATGGGATGGGATACAGGGATGGGATGGGATGGGATGGGATACAGGGATACAGGGATACAGGGATGGGATACAGGGATGGGATACAGGGATGGGATACAGGGATGGGATGGGATACAGGGATGGGATGGGATGGGATGGGATACAGGGATGGGATGGGATGGGATACAGGGATGGGATGGGATACAGGGATGGGATGGGATACAGGATGGGATGGGATGGGATGAGATACAGGGATGGGATGAGATGGGATACAGGGATGGGATACAGGGATACAGGGATGGGATGCAGGGATGGGATACAGGGATACAGGGATACAGGGATGGGATACAGGGATGGGATACAGGGATGGGATGGGATACAGGGATGGGATACAGGGATACAGGGATGGGATAACGCGGATCCTCTCTCCCGGAGCAGGTGAGAGGAGCTCCGGGAACGGCTCCTCCGCCTGCCGGGACACGGCCGCGCTGGGCCAGGAGCTCTCGGAGCTGCAGCGGGAGCTGGAGCAGATCCAGGAGATGCTCCAGGCGCAGGAAATCCTCCTGGAGCGAACTTCCCAGAGCCACGCCCGCCTCTCCTCCGCCGGCTCCTCCATCGCGGGCGGGCTGCGGAGCTGCTCCGCGTCCTCGGGAATGTCAGCCGGGGCCTGGAGCAGCTGCGGGAGCGGGCGGGCGGGTGGCAGGGGTCACGGCCCGCCTGCAGAACTCCCTGCGGGATCTGGCCCGGCAGCGCTCGGAGGCGGGGAGGCGGCGGAGCGGCTGAATTCCAGCCTGGAGCAGAATTCCCGGCGGCTCCGCGCGCTCCAGCGGCAGGAGGGCGAGGAGGCGCTGGCGCTGCGCAGGGCGGCGAGCGAGTGGCAGAACGCCACGCGGGTTTTGGGATGCTCCGCGCCGCTTCGTCCCGGAGCTCCGAGCTGCTCCGGAACCTGCAGGCCGGGCTGGGCTCGGCGGCTCGGGAAGTGTCCCGGAATTCCGAGGGCATGCAGGAGCTGGCGCTGCAGCTGCTGGGGCTGCAGCTGCAGCTGGACAACGTCTCCTCGCAGCTGGACGAGCAGCAGGAGGGCGCGCAGGACCTGCGGCACCGCCGCGGCCACGGGCGGAACCGCACCGAGGAGCGCTTCCAGGAGCTGGAATCGCGGCTGGAATCGCTGCGGCTGGAGACCCGCAGCATCCTGGCCAACGTGGGGGCCACGGACGGGCACGTGCAGGGCATGCTGCGCTTCCTGCAGGCCGTGCGCTCCTCCTGCGAGCGGGAATTCCGCGGGCAGGCCGAGAGCTGCGCGGGCTCAGGAGAGCGCTCGGGCGCTGCAGGCGGTCGCGGAGGAGCTGCGGAGCGCTCCGGGGTGCTGGGAGCGCGGCTGGAATTCGACGTGAGGAACCTGTCGCTGGTGCTGGAGGAGATGAGGGCGGTGGATGCGCGGCACGGGGAGATGCTCGGAACGGCTCCGAGCTCCGAGGTCAGCGCCAGGGACGGGGAGCGCTGGCTTTTCCCGGCACGGGGCGGGGTTTTGGAATCCTGATCCCCAGGAATGCGGAGATGGGCCCAAACAATCCATGCTGAGGTCAGGGGTGGGACTGGGACCATCCCGTGGCTGTGGGGGCTGTCCCAGGCACAGGTGACCCTTCCCTGGATGAGGAGTGGGATTTTGGGAATCCTGATCCCAAGGAATGTGGGGAAGATCCAAATCCCACCCTGATGTCCGGATGGTGCCCGGATCATCCCATGGATGCAGATCTCGGGGAAACCGGGAGGTGACTCTTCTTGGAATGGGGTGGAATTTAGGGAATCCTGGTCCCAAATCGGCTGGAGGAAGATCCAAATCCCCACCCTGATGTCCGGGATGGCACCGGATCATCCCGTGGATGTGGGGCTGTCCTAGAGAGAGGTGACCCTGCCCTGGATGAGCAGTGGGATTTTGGGAATCCCAATTCCGAGGAATGTGGAGATGGGGCCCAAACAATCCGTGCTGGGGTCAGGGAGCATCTCACAGATCCAGAGAATGTGACCCTTCCCTGGATGAGGATTTTGGGAACCCTGATCCCGAGGCAGCCGGAGGAGAAGCCAAACCCCGCCCTGAGGTCCGGGGTGGGATCCATGGATGAGGATCCCAGGGACAGAGGGCAGTGACCCCTCTGGATGAGCGGTGGGATTTTGGGATTTGGGAATGTCCCGAAGTTCTCTCCAGTGTCACCCCCTGTCCCCCAGCACGGTGCCAGTGACTCCTCCCGCTCCCCTGGATGGAATTCCTGGAATTCCCGGGACTGGAGCATTCCCACATTTCCTGGATGGAATTCCCGGGATGCGAGCATTCACGTTTTTCCCGGGATGGGAGCATTTCCCCATTCCGGGATGGAATTCCCGTTTCTCCCAGGATGGAATTCCCGTGTATCCCGGGGTGGAATTCCCGTTTCTCCCGGGGTGGAATTCCAGTTTCTCCAGGATGATCAGACCATTCCCGGATTTCCCAGGATGGAATTCCGTTTTTCCCGGGATGACCGGACCATTCCCCATTCCCGCACCCCTCTGTCATTCCAGGCGCTCCGGGGCTCCCTGGCCCCGCGGCCTCAGGGGCGATGTCGGATCCAGGGCGCGCCGGGAGACGCGGGCCCGAAGGGCGACCGGGGCTCCAGGCGGGCCGGGAGCGCCAGGATCCCCAGGAGCGCCGGGAGCGGCGGGGCCGGGCGGGGAGCGCGGCCGCCCGGAGCCCGCAGCTTCCCGGCCCCAAGGGCTCCAAGGGCAGCGCGGGGATCCCGGGGGCGCGCGGCCCAAGGGCGACCGGAATTCCCGGAGCTCCCGAGCTCCGGAGCCCCAGGACAGCCGGGCCCGCCCGGGCGCGCGGGGAGCCGGGAATTCCCCGGGAGCCCCGGGAACGAGGGGACACCAGGGACAGCGGGGACAAAGGGGAGCCCAGGCCAAGGGACCCCGGGGCTGCCAGGACCGCCCGGGCCGCCGGAGACAGTGACGAGGGACAGGGACTGGGGACAGGGACAGGAGACTGGGGACAGGGACAGCGACAGGGACAGGGACTGGGGACAGCGACAGTGACAGGAACAGGGACTGGGGACAGGGACTGGGGACTGGGGACGAGACTAGGGACAGCGACAGTGACAGGAACAGGGATTGGGGACAGGGACTACGAGACAGCGACAGGAGACAGGGACTGGAGACAAGGGACAGTAACGAGAGACAGGAGACTAGGGACAGGGACAGGAGACAGTGACGGGGACAGGGACAGTGACAGGGGACAGAGACAGGGACAGGGGACAGCGACAGGGAGAGGGATAGGATTGGGGACCAGGGACAGGGACAGGAGACAGCGGTAAGGACAAGAGACAGCGACAGGGGACAGTGACGGGGGACAGAGACAGGGATAAGGGACAGGGACAGGGGACAGCAGTGCCACCTCCTGGACAGTGACGGGGACAGGGACAAGGAACAGGGGACAGCGACAGGAACTGGGGACAGCAGTGCCAGCCCCAGGACAGGGACAGGGACAGCGACAAGGGACAGGGACCCCAGTGCCACCTCCTGGACAGGGGACAAGGACAGGGGGACAGCAGAGCCACCCCCGGGCAGGGACAGGGTCCCCAGTGTCACTCCAGTGCCACCGCAGCTCCCACGTCCATCCCTGGTTGTCCCAGTCGCTCCCAGTGCTCCCAGTTCGGACCAGGGCCGGTCCCCGCCCCAGGAATTCCTTGGGAATTCATTTGGGAATTATTTGGGAATTTGGGGGTCCCCGCGGGCCGGGGTCCCTGGCTGGGCGCAGCTGGGCGGGACCCTGGGGTGTCCCGAGGTGTCCCCGAGGTGTCGCGGCTCAATAAAGGACCCTGTGCCTCCTGAACTGGGAATGCTGGGAGTACTGGGAATACTGGGAACACCAGGAGAGCCCAGCGGGAATTGGGAACGCTCCGAGCCCCGGCTTCCCAAATCCGGGAATTCCGGCGGGAAGGAGCCGAACGCTGATCCCAAATCCGCGATTTGGGGTGATCCCGTCCCCCTTTTCTCATCCGGGCCGTGATTCCCAAATCCCAAATTCTGACGGGAAGGAGCCGAATGCGGATCCCAAATCCAGGATTTGGGGTGATCC
>JAKWBO010001218.1:0-16948 GCA_034336685.1 Luscinia luscinia
TAATGGCGGTTTGTAGCAAGAAGCGATTTCAGGCTGAGGGAGGTGAAGTGCCGTCTACCCCTCTCACAGAACACTCTGCTGGGAAGTTCTGCTACTGCCAAAACACGCCTGGCATGTGCACTTTTCTTCCAAAACCTCTCTACCATAGCAATATTCTCTGCTTCTTGAAAGCATACCATACACTCTTTCCACTATGCATAGCGAAGAGCACTGCAGTGCACCTAAAGCTAAAGCGAAAGTGTGCACAGCACACCACAGATCTCACTTTGCACTACACCTAGAAATGGCTTCTCTGCATCACTGATATCTAGCACAGAAATCTGCACGACGAATAACTATGTTGTAGCTAAGCTGGTTCTGGCATATCCTGCTTCATACCACTAGTCCCTGACAACCGGTGTTCTGTGCAGAGCACCTCAGTGCAGTGTGGTTTCCTTAATGGCGGTTTGTAGCAAGAAGCGATTTCAGGCTGAGGGAGGTGAAGTGCCTTCTACCCCTCTCACAGAACACTCTGCTGGGAAGTTCTGCTACTGCCAAAACACGCCTGGCATGTGCACTTTTCTTCCAAAACCTCTCTACCATAGCAATATTCTCTGCTTCTTGAAAGCATACCATACACTCTTTCCACTATGCATAGCGAAGAGCACTGCAGTGCACCTAAAGCTAAAGCGAAAGTGTGCACAGCACACCACAGATCTCACTTTGCACTACACCTAGAAATGGCTTCTCTGCATCACTGATATCTAGCACAGAAATCTGCACGACGAATAACTATGTTGTAGCTAAGCTGGTTCTGGCATATCCTGCTTCATACCACTAGTCCCTGACAACCGGTATTCTGTGCAGAGCGCTTCAGTGCAGTGTGGTTTCCTTAATGACGGTTTGTAGCAAGAAGCGATTTCAGGCTGAGGGAGGTGAAGTGCCGTCTACCCCTCTCACAGAACACTCTGCTGGGAAGTTCTGCTACTGCCAAAACACGCCTGGCATGTGCACTTTTCTTCCAAAACCTCTCTACCATAGCAATATTCTCTGCTTCTTGAAAGCATACCATACACTCTTTCCACTATGCATAGCGAAGAGCACTGCAGTGCACCTAAAGCTAAAGCGAAAGTGTGCACAGCACACCACAGATCTCACTTTGCACTACACCTAGAAATGGCTTCTCTGCATCACTGATATCTAGCACAGAAATCTGCACGACGAATAACTATGATGTAGCTATGCTGGTTCTGGCATATCCTGCTTCATACCACTAGTCCCTGACAACCGGTATTCTGTGCAGAGCACTTCAGTGCAGTGTGGTTTCCCTAATCGCGGTTTGTAGCAAGAAGCGATTCCTGTCTGAGGAGGTGAAGTGCCTTCTACCCTCTCACAGAACACTCTGCTGGGAAGTTCTGCTACTGCCAAAACACGCCTGGCATGTGCACTTTTCTTCCAAAACCTCTCTACCATAGCAATATTCTCTGCTTCTTGAAAGCATACCATACACTCTTTCCACTATGCATAGCTAAGAGCACTGCAGTGCACCTAAAGCTAAAGCGAAAGTGTGCACAGCACACCACAGATCTCACTTTGCACTACACCTAGAAATGGCTTCTCTGCATCACTGATATCTAGCACAGAAATCTGCACGACGAATAACTATGTTGTAGCTAAGCTGGTTCTGGCATATCCTGCTTCATACCACTAGTCCCTGACAACCGGTGTTCTGTGCAGAGCACCTCAGTGCAGTGTGGTTTCCTTAATGGCGGTTTGTAGCAAGAAGCGATTTCAGGCTGAGGAGGTGAAGTGCCGTCTACCCCTCTCACAGAACACTCTGCTGGGAAGTTCTGCTACTGCCAAAACACGCCTGGCATGTGCACTTTTCTTCCAAAACCTCTCTACCATAGCAATATTCTCTGCTTCTTGAAAGCATACCATACACTCTTTCCACTATGCATAGCGAAGAGCACTGCAGTGCACCTAAAGCTAAAGCGAAAGTGTGCACAGCACACCACAGATCTCACTTTGCACTACACCTAGAAATGGCTTCTCTGCATCACTGATATCTAGCACAGAAATCTGCACGACGAATAACTATGTTGTAGCTAAGCTGGTTCTGGCATATCCTGCTTCATACCACTAGTCCCTGACAACCGGTGTTCTGTGCAGAGCACCTCAGTGCAGTGTGGTTTCCTTAATGGCGGTTTGTAGCAAGAAGCGATTTCAGGCTGAGGGAGGTGAAGTGCCGTCTACCCCTCTCACAGAACACTCTGCTGGGAAGTTCTGCTACTGCCAAAACACGCCTGGCATGTGCACTTTTCTTCCAAAACCTCTCTACCATAGCAATATTCTCTGCTTCTTGAAAGCATACCATACACTCTTTCCACTATGCATAGCGAAGAGCACTGCAGTGCACCTAAAGCTAAAGCGAAAGTGTGCACAGCACACCACAGATCTCACTTTGCACTACACCTAGAAATGGCTTCTCTGCATCACTGATATCTAGCACAGAAATCTGCACGACGAATAACTATGTTGTAGCTAAGCTGGTTCTGGCATATCCTGCTTCATACCACTAGTCCCTGACAACCGGTGTTCTGTGCAGAGCACCTCAGTGCAGTGTGGTTTCCTTAATGGCGGTTTGTAGCAAGAAGCGATTTCAGGCTGAGGAGGTGAAGTGCCGTCTACCCCTCTCACAGAACACTCTGCTGGGAAGTTCTGCTACTGCCAAAACACGCCTGGCATGTGCACTTTTCTTCCAAAACCTCTCTACCATAGCAATATTCTCTGCTTCTTGAAAGCATACCATACACTCTTTCCACTATGCATAGCGAAGAGCACTGCAGTGCACCTAAAGTTAAAGCGAAGTGTGCACAGCACACCACAGATCTCACTTTGCACTACACCTAGAAATGGCTTCTCTGCATCACTGATATCTAGCACAGAAATCTGCACGACGAATAACTATGTTGTAGCTAAGCTGGTTCTGGCATATCCTGCTTCATACCACTAGTCCCTGACAACCGGTGTTCTGTGCAGAGCACCTCAGTGCAGTGTGGTTTCCTTAATGGCGGTTTGTAGCAAGAAGCGATTTCAGGCTGAGGGAGGTGAAGTGCCGTCTACCCCTCTCACAGAACACTCTGCTGGGAAGTTCTGCTACTGCCAAAACACGCCTGGCATGTGCATCTTTTCTTCCAAAACCTCTCTACCATAGCAATATTCTCTGCTTCTTGAAAGCATACCATACACTCTTTCCACTATGCATAGCGAAGAGCACTGCAGTGCACCTAAAGCTAAAGCGAAAGTGTGCACAGCACACCACAGATCTCACTTTGCACTACACCTAGAAATGGCTTCTCTGCATCACTGATATCTAGCACAGAAATCTGCACGACGAATAACTATGTTGTAGCTAAGCTGGTTCTGGCATATCCTGCTTCATACCACTAGTCCCTGACAACCGGTGTTCTGTGCAGAGCACCTCAGTGCAGTGTGGTTTCCTTAATGGCGGTTTGTAGCAAGAAGCGATTTCAGGCTGAGGGAGGTGAAGTGCCGTCTACCCCTCTCACAGAACACTCTGCTGGGAAGTTCTGCTACTGCCAAAACACGCCTGGCATGTGCACTTTTCTTCCAAAACCTCTCTACCATAGCAATATTCTCTGCTTCTTGAAAGCATACCATACACTCTTTCCACTATGCATAGCGAAGAGCACTGCAGTGCACCTAAAGCTAAAGCGAAAGTGTGCACAGCACACCACAGATCTCACTTTGCACTACACCTAGAAATGGCTTCTCTGCATCACTGATATCTAGCACAGAAATCTGCACGACGAATAACTATGTTGTAGCTAAGCTGGTTCTGGCATTATCCTGCTTCATACCACTAGTCCCTGACAACCGGTGTTCTGTGCAGAGCACCTCAGTGCAGTGTGGTTTCCTTAATGGCGGTTTGTAGCAAGAAGCGATTTCAGGCTGAGGGAGGTGAAGTGCCGTCTACCCCTCTCACAGAACACTCTGCTGGGAAGTTCTGCTACTGCCAAAACACGCCTGGCATGTGCACTTTTCTTCCTAAAACCTCTCTACCATAGCAATATTCTCTGCTTCTTGAAAGCATACCATACACTCTTTCCACTATGCATAGCGAAGAGCACTGCAGTGCACCTAAAGCTAAAGCGAAAGTGTGCACAGCACACCACAGATCTCACTTTGCACTACACCTAGAAATGGCTTCTCTGCATCACTGATATCTAGCACAGAAATCTGCACGACGAATAACTATGTTGTAGCTAAGCTGGTTCTGGCATATCCTGCTTCATACCACTAGTCCCTGACAACCGGTATTCTGTGCAGAGCACCTCAGTGCAGTGTGGTTTCCTTAATGGCGGTTTGTAGCAAGAAGCGATTTCAGGCTGAGGGAGGTGAAGTGCCGTCTACCCCTCTCACAGAACACTCTGCTGGGAAGTTCTGCTACTGCCAAAACACGCCTGGCATGTGCACTTTTCTTCCAAAACCTCTCTACCATAGCAATATTCTCTGCTTCTTGAAAGCATACCATACACTCTTTCCACTATGCATAGCGAAGAGCACTGCAGTGCACCTAAAGCTAAAGCGAAAGTGTGCACAGCACACCACAGATCTCACTTTGCACTACACCTAGAAATGGCTTCTCTGCATCACTGATATCTAGCACAGAAATCTGCACGACGAATAACTATGTTGTAGCTAAGCTGGTTCTGGCATATCCTGCTTCATACCACTAGTCCCTGACAACCGGTGTTCTGTGCAGAGCACCTCAGTGCAGTGTGGTTTCCTTAATGGCGGTTTGTAGCAAGAAGCGATTTCAGGCTGAGGGAGGTGAAGTGCCGTCTACCCCTCTCACAGAACACTCTGCTGGGAAGTTCTGCTACTGCCAAAACACGCCTGGCATGTGCACTTTTCTTCTAAAACCTCTCTACCATAGCAATATTCTCTGCTTCTTGAAAGCATACCATACACTCTTTCCACTATGCATAGCGAAGAGCACTGCAGTGCACCTAAAGCTAAAGCGAAAGTGTGCACAGCACACCACAGATCTCACTTTGCACTACACCTAGAAATGGCTTCTCTGCATCACTGATATCTAGCACAGAAATCTGCACGACGAATAACTATGTTGTAGCTAAGCTGGTTCTGGCATATCCTGCTTCATACCACTAGTCCCTGACAACCGGTGTTCTGTGCAGAGCACCTCAGTGCAGTGTGGTTTCCTTAATGGCGGTTTGTAGCAAGAAGCGATTTCAGGCTGAGGGAGGTGAAGTGCCGTCTACCCCTCTCACAGAACACTCTGCTGGGAAGTTCTGCTACTGCCAAAACACGCCTGGCATGTGCACTTTTCTTCCAAAACCTCTCTACCATAGCAATATTCTCTGCTTCTTGAAAGCATACCATACACTCTTTCCACTATGCATAGCGAAGAGCACTGCAGTGCACCTAAAGCTAAAGCGAAAGTGTGCACAGCACACCACAGATCTCACTTTGCACTACACCTAGAAATGGCTTCTCTGCATCACTGATATCTAGCACAGAAATCTGCACGACGAATAACTATGTTGTAGCTAAGCTGGTTCTGGCATATCCTGCTTCATACCACTAGTCCCTGACAACCGGTGTTCTGTGCAGAGCACCTTCAGTGCAGTGTGGTTTCCTTAATGGCGGTTTGTAGCAAGAAGCGATTTCAGGCTGAGGGAGGTGAAGTGCCGTCTACCCCTCTCACAGAACACTCTGCTGGGAAGTTCTGCTACTGCCAAAACACGCCTGGCATGTGCACTTTTCTTCCAAAACCTCTCTACCATAGCAATATTCTCTGCTTCTTGAAAGCATACCATACACTCTTTCCACTATGCATAGCGAAGAGCACTGCAGTGCACCTAAAGCTAAAGCGAAAGTGTGCACAGCACACCACAGATCTCACTTTGCACTACACCTAGAAATGGCTTCTCTGCATCACTGATATCTAGCACAGAAATCTGCACGACGAATAACTATGATGTAGCTATGCTGGTTCTGGCATATCCTGCTTCATACCACTAGTCCCTGACAACCGGTATTCTGTGCAGAGCACCTCAGTGCAGTGTGGTTTCCTTAATGGCGGTTTGTAGCAAGAAGCGATTTCAGGCTGAGGGAGGTGAAGTGCCGTCTACCCCTCTCACAGAACACTCTGCTGGGAAGTTCTGCTACTGCCAAAACACGCCTGGCATGTGCACTTTTCTTCCAAAACCTCTCTACCATAGCAATATTCTCTGCTTCTTGAAAGCATACCATACACTCTTTCCACTATGCATAGCGAAGAGCACTGCAGTGCACCTAAAGCTAAAGCGAAAGTGTGCACAGCACACCACAGATCTCACTTTTGCACTACACCTAGAAATGGCTTCTCTGCATCACTGATATCTAGCACAGAAATCTGCACGACGAATAACTATGTTGTAGCTAAGCTGGTTCTGGCATATCCTGCTTCATACCACTAGTCCCTGACAACCGGTGTTCTGTGCAGAGCACCTCAGTGCAGTGTGGTTTCCTTAATGGCGGTTTGTAGCAAGAAGCGATTTCAGGCTGAGGGAGGTGAAGTGCCGTCTACCCCTCTCACAGAACACTCTGCTGGGAAGTTCTGCTACTGCCAAAACACGCCTGGCATGTGCACTTTTCTTCTAAAACCTCTCTACCATAGCAATATTCTCTGCTTCTTGAAAGCATACCATACACTCTTTCCACTATGCATAGCGAAGAGCACTGCAGTGCACCTAAAGCTAAAGCGAAAGTGTGCACAGCACACCACAGATCTCACTTTGCACTACACCTAGAAATGGCTTCTCTGCATCACTGATATCTAGCACAGAAATCTGCACGACGAATAACTATGTTGTAGCTAAGCTGGTTCTGGCATATCCTGCTTCATACCACTAGTCCCTGACAACCGGTGTTCTGTGCAGAGCACCTCAGTGCAGTGTGGTTTCCTTAATGGCGGTTTGTAGCAAGAAGCGATTTCAGGCTGAGGGAGGTGAAGTGCCGTCTACCCCTCTCACAGAACACTCTGCTGGGGAAGTTCTGCTACTGCCAAACACGCCTGGCATGTGCACTTTTCTTCTAAAACCTCTCTACCATAGCAATATTCTCTGCTTCTTGAAAGCATACCATACACTCTTTCCACTATGCATAGCGAAGAGCACTGCAGTGCACCTAAAGCTAAAGCGAAAGTGTGCACAGCACACCACAGATCTCACTTTGCACTACACCTAGAAATGGCTTCTCTGCATCACTGATATCTAGCACAGAAATCTGCACGACGAATAACTATGTTGTAGCTAAGCTGGTTCTGGCATATCCTGCTTCATACCACTAGTCCCTGACAACCGGTGTTCTGTGCAGAGCACCTCAGTGCAGTGTGGTTTCCTTAATGGCGGTTTGTAGCAAGAAGCGATTTCAGGCTGAGGGAGGTGAAGTGCCGTCTACCCCTCTCACAGAACACTCTGCTGGGAAGTTCTGCTACTGCCAAAACACGCCTGGCATGTGCACTTTTCTTCCAAAACCTCTCTACCATAGCAATATTCTCTGCTTCTTGAAAGCATACCATACACTCTTTCCACTATGCATAGCGAAGAGCACTGCAGTGCACCTAAAGCTAAAGCGAAAGTGTGCACAGCACACCACAGATCTCACTTTGCACTACACCTAGAAATGGCTTCTCTGCATCACTGATATCTAGCACAGAAATCTGCACGACGAATAACTATGTTGTAGCTAAGCTGGTTCTGGCATATCCTGCTTCATACCACTAGTCCCTGACAACCGGTGTTCTGTGCAGAGCACCTCAGTGCAGTGTGGTTTCCTTAATGGCGGTTTGTAGCAAGAAGCGATTTCAGGCTGAGGAGGTGAAGTGCCGTCTACCCCTCTCACAGAACACTCTGCTGGGAAGTTCTGCTACTGCCAAAACACGCCTGGCATGTGCACTTTTCTTCTAAAACCTCTCTACCATAGCAATATTCTCTGCTTCTTGAAAGCATACCATACACTCTTTCCACTATGCATAGCGAAGAGCACTGCAGTGCACCTAAAGGCTGAAGCGAAAGTGTGCACAGCACACCACAGATCTCACTTTGCACTACACCTAGAAATGGCTTCTCTGCATCACTGATATCTAGCACAGAAATCTGCACGACGAATAACTATGTTGTAGCTAAGCTGGTTCTGGCATATCCTGCTTCATACCACTAGTCCCTGACAACCGGTGTTCTGTGCAGAGCACCTCAGTGCAGTGTGGTTTCCCTAATGGCGGTTTGTAGCAAGAAGCGATTTCAGGCTGAGGAGGTGAAGTGCCGTCTACCCCTCTCACAGAACACTCTGCTGGGAAGTTCTGCTACTGCCAAAACACGCCTGGCATGTGCACTTTTCTTCCAAACCTCTCTACCATAGCAATATTCTCTGCTTCTTGAAAGCATACCATACACTCTTTCCACTATGCATAGCGAAGAGCACTGCAGTGCACCTAAAGCTAAAGCGAAAGTGTGCACAGCACACCACAGATCTCACTTTGCACTACACCTAGAAATGGCTTCCTCTGCATCACTGATATCTAGCACAGAAATCTGCACGACGAATAACTATGTTGTAGCTAAGCTGGTTCTGGCATATCCTGCTTCATACCACTAGTCCCTGACAACCGGTGTTCTGTGCAGAGCACCTCAGTGCAGTGTGGTTTCCTTAATGGCGGTTTGTAGCAAGAAGCGATTTCAGGCTGAGGAGGTGAAGTGCCGTCTACCCCTCTCACAGAACACTCTGCTGGGAAGTTCTGCTACTGCCAAAACACGCCTGGCATGTGCACTTTTCTTCCAAAACCTCTCTACCATAGCAATATTCTCTGCTTCTTGAAAGCATACCATACACTCTTTCCACTATGCATAGCGAAGAGCACTGCAGTGCACCTAAAGCTAAAGCGAAAGTGTGCACAGCACACCACAGATCTCACTTTGCACTACACCTAGAAATGGCTTCTCTGCATCACTGATATCTAGCACAGAAATCTGCACGACGAATAACTATGTTGTAGCTAAGCTGGTTCTGGCATATCCTGCTTCATACCACTAGTCCCTGACAACCGGTGTTCTGTGCAGAGCACCTCAGTGCAGTGTGGTTTCCTTAATGGCGGTTTGTAGCAAGAAGCGATTTCAGGCTGAGGAGGTGAAGTGCCGTCTACCCCTCTCACAGAACACTCTGCTGGGAAGTTCTGCTACTGCCAAAACACGCCTGGCATGTGCACTTTTCTTCCAAAACCTCTCTACCATAGCAATATTCTCTGCTTCTTGAAAGCATACCATACACTCTTTCCACTATGCATAGCGAAGAGCACTGCAGTGCACCTAAAGCTAAAGCGAAGTGTGCACAGCACACCACAGATCTCACTTTGCACTACACCTAGAAATGGCTTCTCTGCATCACTGATATCTAGCACAGAAATCTGCACGACGAATAACTATGTTGTAGCTAAGCTGGTTCTGGCATATCCTGCTTCATACCACTAGTCCCTGACAACCGGTGTTCTGTGCAGAGCACTTCAGTGCAGTGTGGTTTCCTTAATGGCGGTTTGTAGCAAGAAGCGATTTCAGGCTGAGGAGGTGAAGTGCCGTCTACCCCTCTCACAGAACACTCTGCTGGGAAGTTCTGCTACTGCCAAAACACGCCTGGCATGTGCACTTTTCTTCTAAAACCTCTCTACCATAGCAATATTCTCTGCTTCTTGAAAGCATACCATACACTCTTTCCACTATGCATAGCGAAGAGCACTGCAGTGCACCTAAAGCTAAAGCGAAAGTGTGCACAGCACACCACAGATCTCACTTTGCACTACACCTAGAAATGGCTTCTCTGCATCACTGATATCTAGCACAGAAATCTGCACGACGAATAACTATGTTGTAGCTAAGCTGGTTCTGGCATATCCTGCTTCATACCACTAGTCCCTGACAACCGGTATTCTGTGCAGAGCACCTCAGTGCAGTGTGGTTTCCTTAATGGCGGTTTGTAGCAAGAAGCGATTTCAGTCTGAGGGAGGTGAAGTGCCGTCTACCCCTCTCACAGAACACTCTGCTGGGAAGTTCTGCTACTGCCAAAACACGCCTGGCATGTGCACTTTTCTTCCAAAACCTCTCTACCATAGCAATATTCTCTGCTTCTTGAAAGCATACCATACACTCTTTCCACTATGCATAGCGAAGAGCACTGCAGTGCACCTAAAGCTAAAGCGAAAGTGTGCACAGCACACCACAGATCTCACTTTGCACTACACCTAGAAATGGCTTCTCTGCATCACTGATATCTAGCACAGAAATCTGCACGACGAATAACTATGTTGTAGCTATGCTGGTTCTGGCATATCCTGCTTCATACCACTAGTCCCTGACAACCGGTGTTCTGTGCAGAGCACCTCAGTGCAGTGTGGTTTCCCTAATCGCGGTTTGTAGCAGAAGCGATTCCTGTCTGAGGAGGTGAAGTGCCTTCTACCCCTCTCACAGAACACTCTGCTGGGAAGTTCTGCTACTGCCAAAACACGCCTGGCATGTGCACTTTTCTTCCAAAACCCTCTACCATAGCAATATTCTCTGCTTCTTGAAAGCATACCATACACTCTTTCCACTATGCATAGCGAAGAGCACTGCAGTGCACCTAAAGCTAAAGCGAAAGTGTGCACAGCACACCACAGATCTCACTTTGCACTACACCTAGAAATGGCTTCTCTGCATCACTGATATCTAGCACAGAAATCTGCACGACGAATAACTATGTTGTAGCTAAGCTGGTTCTGGCATATCCTGCTTCATACCACTAGTCCCTGACAACCGGTGTTCTGTGCAGAGCACCTCAGTGCAGTGTGGTTTCCTTAATGGCGGTTTGTAGCAAGAAGCGATTTCAGGCTGAGGAGGTGAAGTGCCGTCTACCCCTCTCACAGAACACTCTGCTGGGAAGTTCTGCTACTGCCAAAACACGCCTGGCATGTGCACTTTTCTTCTAAAACCTCTCTACCATAGCAATATTCTCTGCTTCTTGAAAGCATACCATACACTCTTTCCACTATGCATAGCGAAGAGCACTGCAGTGCACCTAAAGCTAAAGCGAAAGTGTGCACAGCACACCACAGATCTCACTTTGCACTACACCTAGAAATGGCTTCTCAGCATCACTGATATCTAGCACAGAAATCTGCACGACGAATAACTATGTTGTAGCTAAGCTGGTTCTGGCATATCCTGCTTCATACCACTAGTCCCTGACAACCGGTGTTCTGTGCAGAGCACCTCAGTGCAGTGTGGTTTCCTTAATGGCGGTTTGTAGCAAGAAGCGATTTCAGGCTGAGGAGGTGAAGTGCCGTCTACCCCTCTCACAGAACACTCTGCTGGGAAGTTCTGCTACTGCCAAAACACGCCTGGCATGTGCACTTTTCTTCCAAAACCTCTCTACCATAGCAATATTCTCTGCTTCTTGAAAGCATACCATACACTCTTTCCACTATGCATAGCGAAGAGCACTGCAGTGCACCTAAAGCTAAAGCAAAGTGTGCACAGCACACCACAGATCTCACTTTGCACTACACCTAGAAATGGCTTCTCTGCATCACTGATATCTAGCACAGAAATCTGCACGACGAATAACTATGTTGTAGCTAAGCTGGTTCTGGCATATCCTGCTTCATACCACTAGTCCCTGACAACCGGTGTTCTGTGCAGAGCACTCAGTGCAGTGTGGTTTCCCTAATCGCGGTTTGTAGCAAGAAGCGTCTTCAGGCTGAGGGAGGTGAAGTGCCGTCTACCCCTCTCACAGAACACTCTGCTGGGAAGTTCTGCTACTGCCAAAACACGCCTGGCATGTGCACTTTTCTTCCAAAACCTCTCTACCATAGCAATATTCTCTGCTTCTTGAAAGCATACCATACACTCTTTCCACTATGCATAGCGAAGAGCACTGCAGTGCACCTAAAGCTAAAGCGAAAGTGTGCACAGCACACCACAGATCTCACTTTGCACTACACCTAGAAATGGCTTCTCTGCATCACTGATATCTAGCACAGAAATCTGCACGACGAATAACTATGTTGTAGCTAAGCTGGTTCTGGCATATCCTGCTTCATACCACTAGTCCCTGACAACCGGTATTCTGTGCAGAGCACTTCAGTGCAGTGTGGTTTCCTTAATGGCGGTTTGTAGCAAGAAGCGATTTCAGGCTGAGGGAGGTGAAGTGCCGTCTACCCCTCTCACAGAACACTCTGCTGGGAAGTTCTGCTACTGCCAAAACACGCCTGGCATGTGCACTTTTCTTCTAAAACCTCTCTACCATAGCAATATTCTCTGCTTCTTGAAAGCATACCATACACTCTTTCCACTATGCATAGCGAAGAGCACTGCAGTGCACCTAAAGCTAAAGCGAAAGTGTGCACAGCACACCACAGATCTCACTTTGCACTACACCTAGAAATGGCTTCTCTGCATCACTGATATCTAGCACAGAAATCTGCACGACGAATAACTATGTTGTAGCTAAGCTGGTTCTGGCATATCCTGCTTCATACCACTAGTCCCTGACAACCGGTGTTCTGTGCAGAGCACCTCAGTGCAGTGTGGTTTCCTTAATGGCGGTTTGTAGCAAGAAGCGATTTCAGGCTGAGGGAGGTGAAGTGCCGTCTACCCCTCTCACAGAACACTCTGCTGGGAAGTTCTGCTACTGCCAAAACACGCCTGGCATGTGCACTTTTCTTCCAAAACCTCTCTACCATAGCAATATTCTCTGCTTCTTGAAAGCATACCATACACTCTTTCCACTATGCATAGCGAAGAGCACTGCAGTGCACCTAAAGCTAAAACGAAAGTGTGCACAGCACACCACAGATCTCACTTTGCACTACACCTAGAAATGGCTTCTCTGCATCACTGATATCTAGCACAGAAATCTGCACGACGAATAACTATGTTGTAGCTAAGCTGGTTCTGGCATATCCTGCTTCATACCACTAGTCCCTGACAACCGGTATTCTGTGCAGGCGCCTCAGTGCAGTGTGGTTTCCTTAATGGCGGTTTGTAGCAAGAAGCGATTTCAGGCTGAGGGAGGTGAAGTGCCGTCTACCCTCTCACAGAACACTCTGCTGGGAAGTTCTGCTACTGCCAAAACACGCCTGGCATGTGCACTTTTCTTCTAAAACCTCTCTACCATAGCAATATTCTCTGCTTCTTGAAAGCATACCATACACTCTTTCCACTATGCATAGCGAAGAGCACTGCAGTGCACCTAAAGCTAAAGCGAAAGTGTGCACAGCACACCACAGATCTCACTTTGCACTACACCTAGAAATGGCTTCTCTGCATCACTGATATCTAGCACAGAAATCTGCACGACGAATAACTATGTTGTAGCTAAGCTGGTTCTGGCATATCCTGCTTCATACCACTAGTCCCTGACAACCGGTGTTCTGTGCAGAGCACCTCAGTGCAGTGTGGTTTCCTTAATGGCGGTTTGTAGCAAGAAGCGATTCCTGTCTGAGGGAGGTGAAGTGCCGTCTACCCCTCTCACAGAACACTCTGCTGGGAAGTTCTGCTACTGCCAAAACACGCCTGGCATGTGCACTTTTCTTCTAAAACCTCTCTACCATAGCAATATTCTCTGCTTCTTGAAAGCATACCATACACTCTTTCCACTATGCATAGCGAAGAGCACTGCAGTGCACCTAAAGCTAAAGCGAAAGTGTGCACAGCACACCACAGATCTCACTTTGCACTACACCTAGAAATGGCTTCTCTGCATCACTGATATCTAGCACAGAAATCTGCACGACGAATAACTATGTTGTAGCTAAGCTGGTTCTGGCATATCCTGCTTCATACCACTAGTCCCTGACAACCGGTATTCTGTGCAGAGCACTTCAGTGCAGTGTGGTTTCCTTAATGGCGGTTTGTAGCAAGAAGCGATTTCAGGCTGAGGGAGTGAAGTACCTTCTACCCCTCTCACAGAACACTCTGCTGGGAAGTTCTGCTACTGCCAAAACACGCCTGGCATGTGCACTTTTCTTCCAAAACCTCTCTACCATAGCAATATTCTCTGCTTCTTGAAAGCATACCATACACTCTTTCCACTATGCATAGCGAAGAGCACTGCAGTGCACCTAAAGCTAAAGCGAAAGTGTGCACAGCACACCACAGATCTCACTTTGCACTACACCTAGAAATGGCTTCTCTGCATCACTGATATCTAGCACAGAAATCTGCACGACGAATAACTATGATGTAGCTATGCTGGTTCTGCATATCCTGCTTCATACCACTAGTCCCTGACAACCGGTGTTCTGTGCAGAGCACCTCAGTGCAGTGTGGTTTCCTTAATGGCGGTTTGTAGCAAGAAGCGATTTCAGGCTGAGGGAGGTGAAGTGCCGTCTACCCCTCTCACAGAACACTCTGCTGGGAAGTTCTGCTACTGCCAAAACACGCCTGGCATGTGCACTTTTCTTCCAAACCTCTCTACCATAGCAATATTCTCTGCTTCTTGAAAGCATACCATACACTCTTTCCACTATGCATAGCGAAGAGCACTGCAGTGCACCTAAAGCTAAAGCGAAAGTGTGCACAGCACACCACAGATCTCACTTTGCACTACACCTAGAAATGGCTTCTCTGCATCACTGATATCTAGCACAGAAATCTGCACGATGAATAACTATGTTGTAGCTAAGCTGGTTCTGGCATATCCTGCTTCATACCACTAGTCCCTGACAACCGGTGTTCTGTGCAGAGCACCTCAGTGCAGTGTGGTTTCCTTAATGGCGGTTTGTAGCAAGAAGCGATTTCAGGCTGAGGGAGGTGAAGTGCCGTCTACCCCTCTCACAGAACACTCTGCTGGGAAGTTCTGCTACTGCCAAAACACGCCTGGCATGTGCACTTTTCTTCCAAAACCTCTCTACCATAGCAATATTCTCTGCTTCTTGAAAGCATACCATACACTCTTTCCACTATGCATAGCGAAGAGCACTGCAGTGCACCTAAAGCTAAAGCGAAAGTGTGCACAGCACACCACAGATCTCACTTTGCACTACACCTAGAAATGGCTTCTCTGCATCACTGATATCTAGCACAGAAATCTGCACGACGAATAACTATGTTGTAGCTAAGCTGGTTCTGGCATATCCTGCTTCATACCACTAGTCCCTGACAACCGGTGTTCTGTGCAGAGCACCTCAGTGCAGTGTGGTTTCCTTAATGGCGGTTTGTAGCAAGAAGCGATTTCAGGCTGAGGGAGGTGAAGTGCCGTCTACCCCTCTCACAGAACACTCTGCTGGGAAGTTCTGCTACTGCCAAAACACGCCTGGCATGTGCACTTTTCTTCCAAAACCTCTCTACCATAGCAATATTCTCTGCTTCTTGAAAGCATACCATACACTCTTTCCACTATGCATAGCGAAGAGCACTGCAGTGCACCTAAAGCTAAAGCGAAAGTGTGCACAGCACACCACAGATCTCACTTTGCACTACACCTAGAAATGGCTTCTCTGCATCACTGATATCTAGCACAGAAATCTGCACGACGAATAACTATGTTGTAGCTAAGCTGGTTCTGGCATATCCTGCTTCATACCACTAGTCCCTGACAACCGGTGTTCTGTGCAGAGCACCTCAGTGCAGTGTGGTTTCCTTAATGGCGGTTTGTAGCAAGAAGCGATTTCAGGCTGAGGGAGGTGAAGTGCCGTCTACCCCTCTCACAGAACACTCTGCTGGGGAAGTTCTGCTACTGCCAAAACACGCCTGGCATGTGCACTTTTCTTCCAAAACCTCTCTACCATAGCAATATTCTCTGCTTCTTGAAAGCATACCATACACTCTTTCCACTATGCATAGCGAAGAGCACTGCAGTGCACCTAAAGCTAAAGCGAAAGTGTGCACAGCACACCACAGATCTCACTTTGCACTACACCTAGAAATGGCTTCTCTGCATCACTGATATCTAGCACAGAAATCTGCACGACGAATAACTATGTTGTAGCTAAGCTGGTTCTGGCATATCCTGCTTCATACCACTAGTCCCCTGACAACCGGTATTCTGTGCAGAGCACCTCAGTGCAGTGTGGTTTCCTTAATGGCGGTTTGTAGCAAGAAGCGATTTCAGGCTGAGGGAGGTGAAGTGCCGTCTACCCCTCTCACAGAACACTCTGCTGGGAAGTTCTGCTACTGCCAAAACACGCCTGGCATGTGCACTTTTCTTCTAAAACCTCTCTACCATAGCAATATTCTCTGCTTCTTGAAAGCATACCATACACTCTTTCCACTATGCATAGCGAAGAGCACTGCAGTGCACCTAAAGCTAAGCTTAAAGTGTGCACAGCACACCACAGATCTCACTTTGCACTACACCTAGAAATGGCTTCTCTGCATCACTGATATCTAGCACAGAAATCTGCACGACGAATAACTATGTTGTAGCTAAGCTGGTTCTGGCATATCCTGCTTCATACCACTAGTCCCTGACAACCGGTGTTCTGTGCAGAGCACCTCAGTGCAGTGTGGTTTCCTTAATGGCGGTTTGTAGCAAGAAGCGATTTCAGGCTGAGGGAGGTGAAGTGCCGTCTACCCCTCTCACAGAACACTCTGCTGGGAAGTTCTGCTACTGCCAAAACACGCCTGGCATGTGCACTTTTCTTCCAAAACCTCTCTACCATAGCAATATTCTCTGCTTCTTGAAAGCATACCATACACTCTTTCCACTATGCATAGCGAAGAGCACTGCAGTGCACCTAAAGCTAAAGCGAAGTGTGCACAGCACACCACAGATCTCACTTTGCACTACACCTAGAAATGGCTTCTCTGCATCACTGATATCTAGCACAGAAATCTGCACGACGAATAACTATGTTGTAGCTAAGCTGGTTCTGGCATATCCTGCTTCATACCACTAGTCCCTGACAACC
>JAKWBO010001219.1:0-2500 GCA_034336685.1 Luscinia luscinia
TGGGTGGGATGGATGAATGATGGGATGCTGGATGGGATGGGATGGGATGGGATGGGATGGGATGGGATGGGATGGGATGGGATGGGATGGGATGGGGTGGGATGGGGTGGGATGGGGATGGGATGGGGTGGGATGGGATGGGATGGGATGGGATGGGATGGGATGGGATGGGATGGGATGGGATGGGATGGGATGGGATGGGATGGGATGGGATGGGATGGGATGGGATGGGATGGGATGGGATGGGATGGATGGGATGGGCCAGACACAATGGACAGAACAGCAGCATGGCATGGGAACAGAGACGGAGAGATGGGACAGGACAGGTGGAGGAGAGGCTGATGGGGTGGGACATGAATGAGCACAGTGTGACAATGCAGATGAGACAAGATGGGACAAGATGGGACAAGATGGAGACAAGCAGGATCGGACACAAAGGCTTGGGGCAGAATGTACTGGATGGAACAGAGTGAGCAGGACAAACATGACAGGACAGGACGGGACAGGGCAGGCAGGGACAAGATGGGGCAGATGGAATGGGACAGAGTAGATGGGATGGGGTGGAACAAACAGGTTGGGATGGGATGGGATGGGATGGGATGGGATGGGATGGGATGGGATGGGATGGGATGGGATGGGATGGGATGGGATGGGATGGGATGGGATGGGATAGAACACCACAGGACAGGGCAGACAGGGCAGGATGGGATGTGATGGGACAGATAGGATGGGACAGGAATGGGTTGGAAGGGGACAGGACAAGCAGGAGAGGACAGACAGGGCAAGCCACTGCCCTTGGGCCCCTTTGGAGCACAGTGTGTCTGTTCAGAGGGGACAGGACACAGCAGTGACACAGCAGTGACACAGCCCAGCTGCTAAATCCCAGCAAAGCTGCCTGGATCCTGCATGAAGAGTGCCAGGACAGTGCCAGCAGCAGAGCTCAGGCTGGGAACAATGACGGGCTGGACTCGGGGAATTGTGGGCCCACGCCTCAGCCAGGACTTTTCCATCTATTCACGGAGTGGTTGTTTCCTCCCTTTTTTTGTTTTGGCAGCCATTCCTAATGTCCCCAGTGGCCATGTCCTGCTCTGGATGGAGATTCCACTCCTGGGCTGGGTAAGGGTGGTTTTGGGGCTCCCAGGGACATCCTGAGCCAGCCTTGGTCTTGGGGATGCAGCCACCAGCACCTGCTGCACAGTCACATCCCGCCCAAGGTGCAGGATGGAGGGCAGGTATGGACTCATGGCTGCACGAGCATAGGGGATGCAGGGATCTATGGACACAGGGGTACAGGTCCATGGGCACGTGGGATGTCAGATCCACGGGCACAGGTGTGTGTGGTTGCAGGGGCACCCGGGTGCATTGTGCACATGGATGCACAGGGACACCTGGGTGCAGGGACAGAGATGCAGGGAGAGAGATGCAGGGAGAGATGCAGGGATACAGAGATGCAGGGATGTGTGGATACACGGATCCACTGATGCAAGGACAGACAAACACACAGATGTTCAGGTAGATGCATGCACAGGTGCAGGGATGCATGGACAGATGCTGGGACACGTGGAGTCGCAGGGATGCACTGATACACTGATGCATGGAGACCTGGGGGCAGCAATGCAGGGGTGCAAGTGCATGATGCACTGCTGCCAGGACACACAGACACGTGTGGATCAGGATGCACAGACAGTCAGACACACTGGAGCACACAGGGCTGGGTGCTCCAAGACACAGCCAAGGGGATGCATGGACAGACAGGAGCCAGGAGGCAGGGACAGATGGACACATGGGTGTGTGGATATAAAGGTGCAGGGACAGATGGACACATGGGTGTGTGGATGTAGAGGTGCAGGGACAGATGGACACATGGGTGTGTGGATGTAGAGGAGCAGGGACAGGGGACACACGGGTGTGTGGATGTAGAGGAGCAGGGACAGATGGACACATGGGTGTGTGGATATAGAGGTGCAGGGACAGATGGACACATGGGTGTGTGGATATAGAGGTGCAGGGACAGATGGACACATGGGTGTGTGGATGTAGAGGAGCAGGGACAGATGGACGCAAGGACACTCAGACACACGGACATGGACACACGGCCCCTCCAGACCTGGCCCTTCCCACTGCTCCCACTCCAGACCAGCCCGGCCGCTCCCCGGACACATCTTGACCTTGCCAGGCACCCCCTGCCCCTGCCTGGACTAGTGAACCCCGTGTGCCCACTGTGCCATGGGCAGCACCCCTGGGTGGGGAAACTGAGGCAGGGTCCCAGGGAGTGAGACCTGAGCCCTGGGGACAATAAATACCCTGAGCAAGGGGGCTCCTGTCACCTGGGGTGTGGCCAAACCCTAACCCCGCTGTCCCAGCTCGGCTGGGGCAATGCACAGCTATTTTGGGGTGGCCTTGGGGACCCCTCCCATCCCGGGGGACCCTTCCCTGTGTGGAGGAACCCATACACCGCGAGGATCCTCCCTGCCACGGGCACTCTTCTGTCCCTGGGGTC
>JAKWBO010001219.1:5000-16919 GCA_034336685.1 Luscinia luscinia
GTCTGTGTGTCTGTGTGTCTGTGTGTGTGTCTGTGTGTGTGTGTGTGTGTGTCTGTGTCTGTGTGTGTGTGTCTGTGTGTCTATGTGTCTGTGTGTGTGTGTGTGTGTCTGTGTGTCTGTGTGTGTGTCTGTGTGTGTCTGTGTGTGTCTGTGTGTGTGTGTCGTGTGTGTGTGTGTGTCTGTGTGTCTCTGTGTGTCGTGTGTGTCTGTGTCTGTGTATGTCTGTGTGTGTGTGTGTGTGTGTGTGTATGTGTCTGTGTCTGTGTCTGTATGTGTCTGTGTGTGTCTTAATGTATGTCTGTCTGTGTGTCTGTCTGTGTGTGTGTCTGTGTGTCTGTATGTCTGTCTGTGTGTGTGTCTCTGTGTGCAGCCACATACACACAGACCCAGAACTCGTTTAGGGTGGGAAAGACCCCAGGATCATCGAGTCCAAGCTGTGCCCGACCCCACCTTGTTCCCAGCCCAGACCGAGTGCCAGAGTCCGGCTGTTCTTGGGCACCTCCAGGGATGGGCACTCCAAACCTCCCTGGGCAGATTCTGTCCAAGGCCTGAGCACCCTTTCAATGGGACAATTCCTCCTGATGTCCAACCTGAGCCTCCCGGGCACACCTTGAGGCCGTTTCCTCTTGCTCTGCCCTGGCTGCTGTTTTCCCCAGCCACTACTGAGGGTGGGTGGGGCAGGAAGGGACGGGTGACCGCAGCCTTCTTCCAAAACCCCGAGTGCCCAGGGGAGCAGGAGGCCATCCCAGGCCTGGCTGGGCTGTGGGGACCAGGAGCTGCAGGACAGGAGGAGGAGGTGACTTTCCCCAGTGGCAGGTCTGCAGGGGGTGAGAGCAGGGCAGCTGGAGCAACATCTGGGCACCTTGCGTGATACCTGAGTGTCCTGGGGTGACATCTGGACACCTAGAGCACCGGGTACCTGGGGATATTGGAATATACTGAGAGAACATTGGAGCATCCATGGCAACATCTGGGCATCTTGTGTGTCCTGATCAACATCTGGGCACCCAGAGGAACAAACGGGCACTCCTGGAACAATCCTGGTTATTCCAGAGAAACGTCTGTGCATGCAGGGACACATCTAGTCAGCATCTGAGCAGCCTGGGACAGTATTTTAGTGCTGTAGTTCAAGACCTGGGCAACTTCTGCAACATCTGGACAGCTGGGGACACATCTGTGCAGTCCCTGGGCTGGATTTGTGGGGACAAAGCTCTTCCTGAATACTTTTGGGGGAAGGAGTGACACCAGAGTCACCCCAGAAATGCACTTGCAACTCACATATCAGGGCTCTGCTCCAAGTTCTCTTCCTCCCATTGAAACTGCATTCCCAGGAATTCGGTAACAGATGCCTCGGCGCTGTGGGATGACCAGGATAAACACCTCTGGCTGCAAAATCCGCAGCACCAACAAATCCCTGTGCGGTTCCTCCTCTCCCGCGGCGTTGCTATTTTCTCCCGCCCGCCAGCGAGTTGGAAGGGATCCCATGGAAAGCTGCAGCTCGCATTCCCGGCCGCTTATAGCACAGCACGTGTGCCGTGAATCAGCGCCCGGGATCCGGGCTGGCTCTGCCTGCCAGCTGTTCCGAGCAGGAATCCTGAGTCAGAGCTTGGAAATGGCCGCAGGTTTAAAAAGCTTTGCTGCTTTTATTTAATATATTTGTTATTTATTTCGTTTTGTTTATTTATCTTCAATCAGCAAAGGAAGTGTTTCCCCGGGCGATGTGGATGAGATTTAGAAGGGTTGAGGGGGGTGTTGGGATTTGGATTTCGGATTTGGAGGTGGGATTAAGTTTGGAAAACCGGAGTGTGAGGCAAGCATGAAGCCAGCACAGGGATGGTGAAAGCTGCTCTGCCCCAGCCAGGGCTGGATCCAGGGGGTCCCCGCAGCACCCCAGAACCTGCCACTCCCCAGGGCTCCTCGTTCTGCCAGGTCACACACGTCCCCACGTCCCCACAGCTCCCTGCCTTCAAGGAGCAGAGGGGAGGGAGCTTCACCTTGGGCGGCTCGGAGACCCCAAATTCTGCCCCTTCCTTACCATCATAATTAATTAAGTTGGATAATAATTAACAGCGGATAAAAGTATACAGTGAATAAAAGAACAGCGGATGAAGTTGGATAATAATTAACAACTGCTCTGCCTGACCCAGCTGTCCCCTGTGCGATGGGACCTGCTCCTGCCCCATGCCCCAGGGCAGTGTCCCAGTGCCACGTTCCAGATCCCAGTGCAGTGTCCCAGTGCCACGTTCCACATCCCAGTGACACTGTCCCAGTGCCATATTCCAGATCCCAGTGCAGTGTCCCAGTGCCACATTCCAGATCCCAGTTCATTGTCCCAGTGCCACGTTCCACATCCCAGTGACACTGTCCCAGTGCCACATTCCAGATCCCAGTGCAGTGTCCAGTGCCACATTCCAGATCCCAGTGACACTGTCCCAGTGCCACATTCCAGATCCCAGTGCAGTGTCCAGTGCCATACTCCAGACTCCCAGTGACACTGTCCCAGTGCCACATTCCAGATCCCAGTGCAGTGTCCCAGTGCCACATTCCAGATCCCAGTGCTGTGTCCCAGTGCCATACTCCAGATCCCAGTGCAGTGTCCCAGTCCCATACTCCAGATCCCAGTGACACTGTCCAGTGCCACATTCCAGATCCCAGTGCAGTGTCCCAGTCCCATATTCCAGATCCCTGTGCAGTGTCCCAGTGTCATATTCCAGATTCACAGTGCAGTGTCCCAGTGCCATATTCCAGATCCCCAATGACACTGTCCCAGTGCCACATTCCAGATCCCAGTGCAGTGTCCCAGTGCCATATTTCAGATCCCAGTGCAGTGTCCCAGTGCAGTATCCAACTCTCCCAGTGCAGTGTCCCAGTCTCCTGGTCCATTCCCCTGGGATTTTTGCTATGTGGCTCCATTGTGTTGTCCCCATGCCTGGTGCATTGTCCTGGTGTCACAGTGCATGGCCCCAATGTCCCCATGTGTGACCCCAGAATACTGGATGATTATCACACAATCTCAGAATGGTTTGGGTTGGAAGGAACCTTTAACTCCATCCAGTGCCACCCTTGCCATGGGCAGGGACACCTTTCACTGTCCCAGGCTGCTCCAAGCCCCAATTTCCACCTGGCCTGGGACACTGCCAGGGGATCTACTAGCACGTGTCCCAGAGCATCCCTGTGCTCTGGCACTTCCTCCTGCACCTTGTCCTGCTGCACAGCCCAGGTGACTGAAACCTTCTGCCACACTAAACACGGTCCCTGGAGCAGTGTCACAGAGCTCTGTCCTCTTACACTGCCCTGGTGCATCAGAGAACTGGCCCAAAGCACTGTCCTGGGCTGTGTCCCAGTGCTCCACACCCGGGTTCTGGCCTGGGGCACGGCCTCGCATCACCACATCCTGGGAGTGTCTCACTGTCCCTGTGCCCTGTCCTGCTGCAGGGTCCCAGGCACTGTCCTGATGGGCTGTCTGGGTGCACCTATCCTGGTGCACAGTTTCCTATCCCCATGTCCTGTTTCACTGCCCTGTGCACTGTCCCTGTTCTGTCTCACATTGTCCCACTGTCCCTGTGCACTCTCATTGTCCTGGCTCACTATCCCTGTGCACTGTCCCACTGTCCTGCTGCTCCTGTCCCTCTGTCCCTGTCCCTCTGTCCCTGTACCTCTGTCCCTGTCCCTCTGTCCCACAGTGCCAGTCCCACTGTCCCTGTCTTTGTCCTGCTGTCTCTGTCCCACTCTCCCTGTCCCACTGTCCCTGTCCTATTGTCCCACTGTTTCTATACTGCTGTCCCTGTCCCCGTCCCTGTCCCTCTGTCCCTGTCCCTCTGTCCCTGTCCCTGCATCTATCTCACTGTCCCTGTCACTGCCACTGTTGCTGTCGCTGTCGTCCTGTCTCCCTGTCCCTGTCCCTGTCCCTGTCCCTGTCCTCGTCCTCTGTCCCTGTCCCTGTCCCTGTCCCTGTCCCTGTCGCTCTGTCCCTGTCCCTCTGTCCCTGTCCCTGTCGCTGTCCTGTCCCTGTCCCTGTCCTCTGTCGCTGTCGCTGTCGCTGTCGCTGTCGCTGCCGCTGTCCCTGTCCCCCTGTCGCGTGTCCCTCTGTCCCTGTCCCTATCCCATGTCCCTGTCCCTGTCCCTGTCCCTGTTGCTGTCGCTGTCCCTGTCCCTGTCCCCTGTCCCTGTCCCTGTCCCCTGTCCCTGTCCCTGTCCCCTGTCCCCGTCCCTCTGTCCCTGTCCCTGTCCCTGTCCCCTGTCCCCTGTCCCCTGTCCCCTGTCCCTGTCCCCCGTCCCAGCGCTGCAGTTCCCCCGTTCCCGCCAGGCGGCGCCCCGCCCTCACTCGCGCGCTGCACTGTCCGGCCGGCAGGGGGCGCGCGCGCCGCGCTCAGCTCAGGGAGCTCAGGGGAGGGAGGGCGCGTTCCGGGAGCCGCGCGCTGATTGGGCGCGGCGCGGAGAGAGCCGATGGAAGACGGGCGCTGATTGGGCGCGGCGCGGAGGGGCCGATGGAAGCCGCACGCTGATTGGGCGCGGCGCGGAGGGGCCGATGGAAGACAGGCGCTGATTGGCCCGCGCTGTCCCCGCTCGGAGAGGACCGCGCCGGGCCGGGAGCGGTGCAGGCCGGTCCCGCCATGGAGGAGCCGGGCTGCGAGGGCGCAGTTCCGCGCCGCCGTGCAGGTGATCCAGGGGCTGCCGCGGAGCGGTGAGTACAGGCCGGGGCCGGGAGCAGGGCCGGGCAGCCGCGGCGCCGGCGGCTCCGCTGACCGCGTCCCGCAGGTGCGTACCGCCCTTCCTACGAGGAGATGCTGCGCTTCTACAGCTACTACAAGCAGGCGACGGCGGGGTGCTGCCAGGGCCCGCGGCTCGGCTTCTGGGACCCCATCGGCCGCTACAAGTGGTAAGTGAGCAGAGGGTCCTGGTTCCGCTCGGCGCGGTCGGGCCCGGTTCCCGGCGCCGCTCACCCCCGGCCCGCAGGGACGCCTGGCACAGCCTGGGCGCGATGTCCAAGGAGGAGGCGATGGCCGCGTACGTGGCGGAGATGAAGAAGGTGGCCCAGAAGGTAACGGGGCGGGCGGGGGGCCGGGCCGGGCGCCGCGCCGTGCCCGTGTCCAGCCGCGGCCCTCCGCAGGTCATCGACACCGTGCCCATGGACGAGAGCACCGAGGAGATGTTCCGCTACTTCAGAGCCGCTCTACGAGGTGATCCAGGACATGCCGCGGCCCCCGAGAGTCCTTCTTCAGGCGGAGAGGGTGAGTCGTCGCCCGCCTGCCCTCGGTGCTGTCCCGCTTTGCCCCGCTCCGTCCCCGGCCGGGATGGGCACTCCGTGTCCGAGGGCTCTTCGGGCAGCCCGCCGTCCCGTTGTGTGGCACGTTCTGGGCTTTCTCTCCGCACACTTTGGGGCCAGCGTTGGAGCTTTGGCCGCGGTCCGTGTGCGGGGGCGCGATCAGCTCCGGCTCCGCTCCCCTTGGCTCCCGGCTCGGCTGCTGGAACATCTGCACGCCGCCAGGTCCCGCTGGAGGGGATGTGGAGAAACAGGGCTTGAGTAATGGGATTATTTGGACCGGTTTGTGCCAGAGGGGACCCCGCCCAGCCCTTCCCCTGCCTCTGGCTGCCGCAGGTGCCGGGAGGGCTGGGGACCGTCCCACCCGCCGTGCTGGGCTGCCCTGGAGTGTCTGCCTGGGGTCACACAGGCACCGCGATCAGCTCAGCAGCGCAGGGGCCGCCAGGGCTTCTTCACAGCGGGGTGTGACCTGTCAGTGCTTTGGGGAGCCCTGGCCAGCAGACTCACTCCCGAAGCGTCTGTCCTGTGCCTGTCACCCCGCTTCCAGCAGGGACGCCAAAACCTGGTGTCTGTAGAGGCTTGGCCCCAGGGCAGCCACTCCTTCCAGTGGTACCCAGCTGCTTTGTTCTCCATTTTGATGCTGAAAACGTTTAAAAGGCAGGCTTAGTTTTCTCTGAAGTTTAAAAGTTGTGTCTAAACTGGTCATAATCCACTTGGGAGTGTCCCTTACAGGTGACACTGTCACTTAAATCTAAACCTGGCGGTGCTGTAGGTGAAGGAGCCCAAGGTGCCTGGAACTGACCCTAAAAGCACTGAGCTCCTGAAGGTGTTGAGTCATCTGTGTTAAAGGTTCCCAAACCTGCCTTCAGACACTGCTATCCCTGCTTTGGCTTGCTCTTAACCAGAGCAGAAAGTGGATTTCAGAGTGTGGAGCGTGGCAGGTGCCTCTGGTGGCTTTTGGGCACAGAGCTGGGAGTCTGGGCAGCTTTGGTTTTGTTTATTTACACAGACAACACATTATAAAGTGTCCAAGTCCCTCCAGGTGTGCAGTGCACTTTCACCAGAGCCTTGTGAACGTGGTTGGTCTAGGTGCTGGTGCTGTGAGGTCACAGCACACCCTGAGGAGGATTTGGGAATGGGGATCCCAGCCCTGGCACTGCCCCTGTGTGGGTGTAGCCTTGTCTTCCAGGGGTGTCCTGGGATGCTGGAAGGCAGGCTGGGCACAGCAGAGAGGTGCAGGCAGGAGCAGCAGGGCAGCGTTGCCACACACCTGCCTGCTCCAGGAGCAGGGAGCAAAGTCCCTGGAAATCTGGCTGGGATTAACCCTGTGGGGTCAGAGCTGCTCAGGCGGCTGCTGCCCACACAAGGCTCTTTCTTGCTTTGGGCTCTTTGTTACCATGGTTGTGCCGTGGCCCTGGGCACTGCCAGGGGACAGGACTGTCACTGGCACTCACCAGTGCTGATCCTCTGCCTGCTGCCACAGGGGCTCGGGGACAGGGACACCCCAACCACCTCTGGGTGAGCAAGGTGGTCTGCACAGGATAAACCCACATGAGTTCACATGAATTCCTGGGCTGTCAGCAAACAAAGCTGGCTCCTCTCCTTCCCTTGCCAGCTGCTGGCACCTCCAGAGGCGGCTGGTCCCTGGCTGGTCCCTGGCATCTGCGTGTCCCCCAGCTGTGCTGGCAGGGCAGCCCAGCCACAGGGAGCCAGCACTGCAAGGACAACACGGCTCTGACCCCACAAAGTGACCCTGCTGTGCCTCTCTCCCCGTGCAGAGAGCCAGGGAGGCCAGAGGGCCCCAGCCAGGATGTGCCAGCGAGCAGCCCGGCTCTGGAGAGCCCCAGAGACAGCGTGCCTGGGGAGCAGCAGGACTGGGCAGCACGGGCCAGGTTGGTGTCCCTGGTGTGGCCAGCACCTGGCAGAGACCCCGTGGAGCAGGCACTGGGGCTGGGGCTCCTTCCACCCACAGAACCCACGTGGGGTTGGCTCTGCCTCACTCCTGTCTGTGCAAAGGGCCTGATTCTGCTAAACTGCGGGGACAAGGGAGGCTGCTGCCCCATGGACTGGGAAAATACCACCCTGGAAGGTCTGTGATCCATGAGAGGATGTTCTCCCTCGGCTCAAGCCACGTTTGCTGCTTCCTTGGATTGGGACTCACAGTGCTAAGCCCTGGCCCTCCCTGGGGATGCCTCAGCTCTGGCTTTTCTCTCACAGCCCCTTTTGCAGGTCCCACCCTGTGCCTCCCTCCAGGGGCCCCCTGGCTGTGCCCTGGGGTGGGCAGGGTGCTGCAGGAGGTTCCTCCTCCCACTGCGGCTCGAGCCTTCCCCAGGAGCAAATATGGTCACGGAGCGAGTGCCAGTGTCCCAGCCATGCCAGCTCCAGCGCTGGGGCTGGCAGTGCCCGGGGAGCTGGCAGTTTCTCTGCTCCGTGCCACTGCTGCCCAGGGCCGTGGGCATTGTGCCAGTGGGGCTGAAGGGGAATTCAGTCCTTGGATTCCATGGCCATGACCTGGGCAATGTTAACAGAGCTGCTTCTGCCCCACAGTGCCTCAGTTTCCCTCTCCTGCCTCGCCCCAGGCACATCCCTTGCTTCACCTGCTGCCCTCCAGACACGGCTGGGCACCCCTGCTCCTGCCCAGGGCTCAGCCCTGTGCTTCCCTTGCAGGAGCTGGGCTGGCTCCTGCCCCCGAGGAGCCAGGTGACGAGTGACACTGAGGGGACACGCTCTCATGACACCCTGGAGCAGATGGAGCCTGAGAAGGTAACGGAGGAAATGCTGGAGGCTTTGCCATCCCTGCCTGCACTGCACAGCACCACCAGCCTGGGAGCCTCACAAACCTGCAGGGACACCCTCCTGCACATCTGTGCTTGTGTCACTCCTGGAGCCTGGTCCCTGTCACAGGGGATGCTGGAGCCTCCCAGTCCCCCTCTCCTGTGGTGCAGCTCTGATGGGGCACTGGGGGCTGTTGGGGCTTGGCAGGACTAGCAGCTCTGCATGGGTGTCACCACCTGGATTGTTCCTGACCTCCCTGCTGCCACGGGCCACATTTGGCACTTGAGGTGCCATGGTGAGGCCTGGCAGATCTGGTGGAATGAGGGAGGAAGTTCCCCTCTTTTGCCACCCTCAAGTCTGGGCACCTCACTCCCTCAGGTGTCACCTCCAAGCCAGATGCTGGCTGGTGTTACCACTGGGATTCAACTTCACTCAGTCCCACGCACCCTCCACCCCCAAAATGCCACCACTAGGCAGAGAAGGGACTGCACTGTTGCCCTGGCATCCCCCTCCCTGCCCTGGGGAGGGAGTGGGGTCTCAGGCCCTTCTCTCCCATCTCACAGGTTGGGTAGGGCGGCTCACCCCAAACGGGGCCCAGGCTGGGGCTGAGCCCCCAGTGCCCCACAGTGCTGGGCAGGGCGAGCGGGCGAAGGCAGAAGAGCCGAGGGTAGCAGCACCGACCTCCCAGCCCTGGGCTCCGGAGAGGTGGGTGCAGATTGTCCCTGTGCCCTTTGTATGTTGCTGCCCCCATCCCATGGGCTGGGCTGGGGATGGGGGCTGGGGCTGCCACCACCCCCGGGGGATCGAGTTTGGCTCCAGCACCCCACATCATCAGTAGCTGAAGGAAGTCAGAAGTGTCCTGTCTCTGCACCCCCTTGGTCCCCAAGCAGTTCAGTGGCTTTACTCCTGCAGGACACAGCCCTTCCTTTGCCCATTTGTTGCAGTGGTACAAATTTGCCTAAATTTGGAGAATGCTGTGCTGGCCCTCCAGCAGCCAAGCAAGGAATGCTGCTGGTCCCTGGCTCCCTGTGCCCAGCTCCTGCTCCTGGTCCAACCCCATCAGCGGTGCCCTTGGGTGTGGGTGGTGCCAGGGGTGAGCTCTGCCCAGGAGGGCAGGGGGTGAAGCTGGGCCCTGTGCCCTGGAGGCCTTGGGGACAGTGCCACTCACCTGGTGCCACCCACCACTGCTGCTGGGGACCACCGGGCCTCGAGCTGTGCCCCTGCAGAGAGGAACCTCCTGCCACCCTCTGTGCTGTCCCCAGACATACTGGGCTGCCCTGAGGTGGCATTGCCACCCTCATCCGTGGGACTGGTGCCATTGCCTCACCTGGGCACAGCCCACGTGTCTCACCCTTTCCCCTGTTACTGTTCCCTTCCGGGCTGCCCGACCTTGGCAGTGAACTTGTCCCGATCAGGCTGGGCTGGCCGGGCTGGGCTGTCCCCAAGGGCTGGCAGCGAGTCCTGCCTGTGTCCTGCTCACAGCCTGCATTACCCAGGTGTTTTCTGGGCTGGCTGGCGCCTTTGCTGGGCCCGGGGTAGGGCAGGGAGGAGTTGCCCAGTCCCTGGGTGTCCTGCCCAGTCGTGGCACCTTCACCAGGTGTCACAAGGTGACCCACACACACCACAGCACCCACCCCTTTGGTGGGCTGGCCACCCCCTGCCACCGCCACGGCACTGCAGGGACACAGTGGCGCTGGCCCTGGGGACAGCCTGGGTGCAGCTGGGGCAGCTGGGCCGGGCTGGGAGCAGCTGTGGGAGCCCCTGCTCAGCGGTGGGTGACACGGGGATGGGCTCAGCCTGCCCGGCCACGTGTGCCCGTCGCTGTGCCCGCAGGTGTCCGGCGGGCGGGGGGACCCCGGCAGCGCTCCGGCCGGCGCTGGCCCCGGGCTGGCGGCCGAGCTGGAGGCGCAGGCGGCCGGCGCGATGCGGGCGCTGCAGGAGGAGCTGGCGGCGGGTGCGGGAGCGGCTCAGCCGCCTGGAGACGCTCGGCGCTGCCCAGGTACGGCCGGGCCGGGGCTGGCGGGACAGCAGCGCCCGGCTCCGGCCTGGGACAGCGCTGGACAGGTGGGGGCTCCCCACGGTGCTGGTGCCGCCCGAGCCGGCCCGCAGTGCGTGGCGGGGAACTGCTGCCCCTCGCTGCCATTGCTTCCCTCATTGCCCCTGTGCCCCTCATTCCCCTGCTCCCTTATTCCCCATTGCCCCCTTATTGCCCCCTAGCTTCCTTACTCCCCCTGCTCCCCTCATTCCCATGGCCCCCTTATTCCCCCTGCTCCCCTTATTCCCATGGCCCCCTCATTGCCCCTGCCCCCTCATTCCCACTGCCCCCTTATTCCCATTGCCCCTCATTCCCTGCTGCTCCTTACTCCTGCTGCTCCCTCATTCCACTTCCCCCTCATTCCCTGGCTCCTCTCATTCCACTTCCCCTCATTCCCCTGCTCCCTCATTCCCATTGCTCCCTCCCTCATTCCCTCCTGCTCCCTCATCTCTCCCATTGCCCCCTCATTCCCCTGCTCCCCTCATTCCCATTGCCCCCTCATTCGCCCCTGCCGCCCTCATTCCCATTGCCCCTCATTCCCATCTGCCCCCTATTCCCACTGCTCCCCTCATTCCCCCTGCTCCCCTCATTCCCATCTGCCCCCTCATTCCTACTGCCCTCATTCCCCCTGCTCCCCTCATTCCCATTAGCCCCCTCATTCCCACTGCCCCCCTCATTCCCACTGCCCTCATTCCCACTGCCCCTCATTCCCATTTGCCCCCTCATTCCCACTGTCCCCCCCTCATTCCCATTGCCCCCTCATTCCCACTGCCCCCCTCATTCCCATTGCCCCTCATTCCCACTGTCCCCTCATTCCCATTGCCCCCTCATTCCCACTTCCCCCTCACCCCACTGCCCCCTCATTCCCCACTGCCCCTCATTCCCACTGCCCCTCATTCCCACTGCCCCCTCATTGCCCCTGCTCCTCTTCATTCCTGGCCCCCATCTCCCACTGCCCTCATTCCTGCTGTCCCCGGGGTCCTGGCCCGCCAGCTGCACGATCTGGATCCCGCAGGAGCCCCTGCATGGACTTGCCAGGCCATTCCTCCCTCTCACAAGGGCTAGGGCTGGAAGGGGGATGCCAGCCCCACCTGCACCCCAAATCCTCTCCTGTCTTGCAGGAGGATGCGGTAGGGACAGATGAGGGCCCGGCACTTACTCCACAGGTGAGTTGGGGTGGAGGAAGTGCTGTGGGTGACCCTGCTGTCCTCTGCCCGCCCAGCAGCCCACCCGGGGCCCGGGGACACAGCTGGGGGAGGTCAGAGAAGGACCTCAGCTGGGAGCAGGTGACATCTGCGAGGGGACATGGGCGGTGTGAGGCACCATCTCCCAGAGGAGGAGGAGTGACCAGGACCACCGAGCAGCGGCGGTGAAGCTCCTTTTCAGCAGAGGGCTGAGGGGATGTTCGTGGTCACGGTGACACTCTGTCCCCTGGCCAGGCGCGATGTCTCCGTGGGCACCTGACCGTGTCCTCGCGAGCGCTGCTAGATTCCTGGCCACCTGGCTCCTTCGTCACCCAGTGGCTGCTGCGCCACTGGCAGGGCAGGAAGAGTGTGACCACGCCGTCCCTGCTGCCACCGCCACCCCTCCTTCGCCATCCGGCTCGCACGAGCCGGGGAGGCGCCACGGAGCCGGCCGCGGGCATCGCCTCAGCAGCCAGGGCTGCGGGGCCGGGGGCACCCGGGCACGGCAACCGACACTCAGGGCAGCAGCGGCACGAGGCAGCGCGAGACAGGGCGGCATCGCCCGCCACGGGCCGCCACCGCGCCAACGCACAGACGGACGGGACCGCCCGGGCCACCGCGACCCCGGGCAGCGGGACAGCAGCGAACCTGCCTCAATTAAA